>PVJC01001686.1:0-89511 GCA_004026665.1 Murina feae | reverse complement strand
GAGACAGATTCAAGTACTGACAATTCTACCAACAGAAAAGTTAAGAGAAAGAGAGGACATAAAAGGAATAAAAGAAGAAAAGAAAAAAAGGACAAAAGATGAAACATCAAGAAAAAGAAAGAGAAGGAAAAAAGGAAGAAACACCCACATGATATCACCTTTCCAAGATCTCATGACATTCCTATTTAAGGAGTTTATTTTATGACACCTTTAGTTTGCGTTTACATTTTTTCTGGTTTGTCAAGACCATGGCAGGTAAAGTATCCAATATGTTAAAGAAAAAACCCTATCTAATAAAGAGGGAATATGCAGGGGAGGGCAGTTAGGTGCAATCAGGCAGCAGAGAATAGTTAGGCATCGATCAGGCTGGCAGGAGAATGATTAAAAGGTGATCCAGTTGGCAGGCAGAAGCGGTTAGGGGCAATCAGACAGGCAGTCAGGTGAGTGGTTGGGAGTCAGTAGTCCCAAATTGTGAGAGGTGTCTGACTGCCGGTTTAGGCCTGATCCCTGTACTGGCAGTCAGATATCCCCCAAGGGATCCCAGATTGGAGAGGGTTCTGGTTGGGCTGAGGGAACCCTGCCCAGTGCACAAACTTCGTGCACTGGGCTTCTAGTAATAATAATAAAAGACCCCAAATAGCTGCAGCAATCCTGAGAAAGAAGAATAAAGTGGGAGGGATCTCAATGCCAGATACCAAGAGGTATTACAAACCCATGTAGTTTTTCTGAGAGTCAAATGAGTTGGGTTGGTAAAAATACATTGTTAACCATAAGTTGTGTTCTATAAAATGAGGTATTGACTGAACCAATAATAGAGGTGGCACATTTAATGCAATGAGTGATTTTCCAAAAAGTTGTACAAATCAAACAGCGGTCACAATTTTTAATTAATTTGTAATTTAAAGAAAACTATGGTGAATCTTGCAAATAGTGACAAATCTTTTTTTAATATGAACAGTAATTCTGCAGCATTTTTTATTTCTCTTTCTTTCTCCTTCTTGTTCTCTTTATTCTTCCTTTCTTTCTCCATTTCTTTTTTGATCTTTATACCATCTGTATGGTTTCTTTAAAACCATTAAGTAGGGCATAACTTATGTTAGAAAACACAGGATACAACCAAACAACAACAAAAAGATTTAGTGTTTATTAGAAGAGAAATTGTACTAAATTAGGATGAAATGGGACAAAGAATATACAAACTAAGTCAGGCTTGGAAAAAAATTACCTACAACTATAAAAAATATATGTTTATACTGTTCTTCAAATCCTCACACCTACCAATGTCACCATTGCACAAAAGGGCAGCAATCTTTTGAGCTGAGGCACCATTTAATTATCTGAGAAATACTCTTAGGCATCAGTAGGAAACCTCAAACATCAACAAGGGAAAAGCATAAAAATATAGAGAAAAATATGACAAAGGAAGTCACGTAATAGGTGATAAGTGTGCAAGAGAAAGAAATAAAACAATGAAAAGTTAAGGAAAAAAGCAGAGAATGACATTAGAGCAGAAGGCCATAGACTTTGGAGGTCAGGTTAGATGGGTTTCCTGACTCCACCATCCCCCAGCTTTCTGTACTTGAACAATTTATTTAACCATTTGGAGTTTGCTTTCTCATCTGTTAATGTATATAATCATACATACTTTATAAAGTAGTTAGGATAATTAAATCCTATATAATAAATGGGCAATATGCAAATTGACCCTAATAGAAGAATGACCAGTCACTATGATGTGCACTGACCACCAGGGGGGCAGATGCTCAATGCAGGAGCTGCCCCCTGTTGGTCAGTGCACTTCCACAGCACGGTTGCTGCTGCTCAGTCAGAAACTAGTTCATGGCTATCCAGCTGCAGTGGCAGGAGCCTGTTCTGCCTCTGCAGTAGTGCTAAGAGTGTCCAACTAACAGCTTAGGCCCAACCTCCCAGGGAGCAGGCCTAACCCGGCAGGTGGACATCCCCAGAGGGGTCCTGGACTGCAGTAGGGTTCAGGCTGGGCTGAGAGACTCCCCACCCCCACCCTAGTGCACGAATTTTCATGCACTAGGCCTTTAGTGAGATAAAAGGTGCCTAGGAGACTGGTATATCATTAGGATTCACAAATGAGTACATGTTATTATCTTTTTATGAGAGACCTTTGTTTTCCTCATTTGACTTTGCACACTGAACAGAGGAGCCAGAATAAAAGTCTTGTGGAAGCAAGTCTGCCAGCAATGTGCCTCACACTAAGGATCTCAGCATATTTGCCCAGCCTTGAGGATGGGCTCTTTCAAATATCCCCATGTGCATTTTCTTCTTTTCTCTTTCTCTGCCTTTACTAAAAGTTACCAACTCTTTCTATTGCATCTGGTTTAGAGATTCTGTACACTATGCACACTGAAAACTACAGTCATAAACTGCAAAAAAATTACCACATTATTTATTCAGAATTGTCAACTTCCCTGCCTCTGATGACCCCCACATTATCACACTCTGAAATTAGAAACCCTGCATTTGCAATTTGACTGTGTTGGATCTGGGTTTTCACAACATGTAGTTTGCACAGTAATAATACTTATAGATCTTTCATTTTCTACAGAAATTAATTGCCTAAACCACAATGATTTATAGTCACACTAAACATGATTATTAATTTTCCTGATGATTATACCTGTGGGCGGCAACAAATCTACTTGTGATAGACCTGGCTTTGAATTGCTGCTAAAACTAAAATGTCCATAAGGTAATAACAACTAATTTTTACCTTAATCAACTTACACTTAAAAGAATTTAATATAGGGCACTTGTGCCTTCTGGGAAAACTTGTTTGAAATATAAGGTGCTGAGTTATTTATGAGAATAATTATATATTTGTTACTCTAGTTTGTACTGGGAAATCAGGATCTCAAATGAGTCTGAGATACACTTAAAAATATAATGAACTCAGCAGAGTTGTACACACTAAAGAACTTTTACACTAAGGTAAAAAAATAGATAATCTGGCATAGCTACTCTGAAAGAAAAGATTATTACAGCCCACTAAACCATGCTGCCTTTCCTCTCTTCTCTAGTCCTGCTAGAGCCTCTAAGTGCTATCATTGTTAGCAAGTAAGTTAAGACATTTGATATCTAAGAGAATAGCCTTGTCCTTCCTTCCTCATTATTCACTCTAAAATCATTTTCAAATGGCCTTGTACTTGTGCTCCAATGAGTGCAGTTCCTTATCAGTTTCTCCTGATGCTGGAAAATAACGTGGATGTGGGGACATGGAACCCAGATCCTGCAGTCTTCTGTCTCACAAGCACTCTCTTTCTCATTAAATGGTGCTGGGAGGGTCATTCATTGCTGTGGTAGATTTGTTTCTCCCTGTTGGGATACAAATTACAAAAAAAAGAGAAGGCTTTGATTATTGGTTGATATGCATACCTTATATAATTCAGTATGTTCATAGCCCAGAAATATTTAAGGCTTTTTTCTGATTAGTGGCATTATGCAGTTATGCAAATAATCTGTTATATCTAGGCACATTATGCCGTTATGTAAATGATCTATTTCATTTATATTTCCCATAGAGTAATGGGGTAAGGAAGAAATGCTCTCCTGCATTTCCCCTGGTTTTTAATGAATTGCTCAAACATTTTTAGCTGGTGATCGGGCTTGGGATTTCTGGGACCGGATGTGAGTTAGGCTTTCTATCTGATCACCATGACCTGTCTTTAACTTTCCCATTTAATTCAGCACATATTTATTGGGTGCTTATTGTGTACAAGGTTTTTGTGTGGTGGGGGACCACCTGAAGGGGCTCAGGTCTTGCTCAGGCAGACTCTGGGAGGGATATTATGATCTTGTTTCTCTGAAAACCTGGATACATGATGAAGGTCCGTTTAGTGACATCCATTTTAGAACTTCTTAGTCAGAAAAGATTTCTTTTAAATTCGTTTTTAAAAATGTAATAAAAATGGAAATTATTTAGAATGTCTAATTACAAGTTATGCAATTAAATATATGGAGTAAGCTAAATAATTTAAATATAGATATGGCCATTGACAACAGGCTACAATTAAGATACAAATCAAACCATAATATGGACCTGGGGTAAAGAAAAGTTTCCTTATATTTGAAAGCTGAATTAAATCTATGCTCATTTGCCTAATGTGTCGGGTGTCAGTCTACTGCAATATCAGGCTAGTGTACAGTCCACAGGAGTTTAAACCAAGTCAGTCATTTCCTTTTATCTAGACTGATATGCTAATTGTAGAGAATTCTCAGCCTCTCTGTCAGCAACTGCTCAACATTTATTGATTCATTTAACAAATACTTACTGAGCACCTACCCTGTGTTGGGGCGCCAGCCCTCAGGCAGTCTGGCGGAGAAGGAAAAGTAATCTAAGAACAAACATGGGGCCAGAAAGGACAGGAACCTGGGCTATGAAGTGTGCTTGTTAGGGAAGTCAGAGAAAGTTCAGACGTTTGGGTCCTGGGTCTTTTATAACCACAGTTGGCTATTACAATATGCTCTGATGAGCTGCCACAGCTACCTGTGCAAAGACTGGCGCATATTTGTCAGGGTTAACAGTCTATGAAATCACATGATTCCTTCCCTCTATGGTGGTTGTAATGAAGGGAACTTTTAAAATTTTTTCTGGATTTGAGTGGGAATAAAGCAATTTCTGACCTGAGTACTCCACCAAACATCTTTCCTCAGTTCTTAAAAATATATAAATAATTCTATAATCCTTCCTGTGTCACATTATCTTTATTGTTGAATCATCTCTCAATCACATATGCCTGTTGAATTACAGTCTGATGATGTTATTCAACTCCTCTTGTAAGTGGAGGATTTTGCTGAGGAAGATAAGTAAAGAAAAAATTCTTAAAACTTTCAATAGAATATAATGGGCATTAACTGCTTCTGATTATGATTCAATTCAATAGAATTTATTATGTATGGAAATCATATCATTGTTGACAGTTATTTACTTTCCTTTCCCTGTAAGAATATTCTGTTGCTATGTGATTTACAATACCTTCCTTGGGAGAAGATTAGACTTGACCATATTATTAGCTTTGGCCAATGAAATGAGAGTGAATGTATGGTACACCTGTTCTGAGTAAAATCTTTAAGGATCTTAACATATGTTTTCTCTATCTCTCTCGTATTTTTTTGTCTCTGCCAGAAAAAAAAATGGCATATTCCAGAGGGTTCCTGCTACTTCTGATGCTAAATTATGAAATGAAAATGTCATATGGAGCAGAACAGAGCCAAAGCCAAGTGAGGAACAAGCCTGAGTGGTGAGAGCCTAACCTAGTGAAAGCTGATGGATTAAATACCAGAGGTGTGCGCCCTGCTCCTAAAAACTAGTGAGAGGACTATGGTCTCTGCCTCAAGGCATTTGGAATCTAGACCACTCACTAGTTCTTTAACACTGATTTATAAACTAAGAGGGTGTCAGAAGCCACATGAGTTTGAGTCCTTAAAGTATACTTCATTCACACACACACACACACACACACACTCCAAATGCTCTGTAGAAAATGAGCACACTTCCCAACTTATATCTCCCTCTTATAAAGAACAAATTTTAAAAAGAGTCAATATAGTAGATCTATCAACCTAAATTTAAAAAAACATGACAAAAAAGTACCTGGTAATTCCCTTTTGATTTAGCAATCTCTGTTCAACCTACCAGGATTTCTTTATTTTACTTTTAAAATATTGCAATTAACATTAGTAGCTTCTTGATTTTTCTCACCTCCACACCTCAAATGAAGGGAACGATTTGCTCAATTCCTCTACCGATTCTTTGAGCGGGGCCTCACTTCAGTCCCCAAGGTTGATACCGAGAGTTTCCAATGCCCATTCTTTGGCTCTGAGCTACTTTCTCAACCCTAACAAGTAGTTGCCTCTGATATATGCCTATGAGGTTTTAGGGCCAGAAGGCCATTAGCAGCCCAAGCAGGAAACCTACAAATTTCCAAAGCATAACATTCCATGAGTAAAAGTAAATTCGGTGAGTTTACAATACGTAGTTGATAGGCTCCAATAACCTTCTTAGATATGTATAGATTGGGATAAAATGACATATTTATAAGCTAAAAGCTCCTTTAGTTCAGTGATCTAGTATCTATAAACTCATAAAAGGTTATGATCAGTACAATTCTAAGGCTTGTTCTAATATTCCAGAAGATACTTTTTCAGATATAATATTATTTCTATGAATGATTTATTTCCTTACACATTTCAAAGTATTTCAAGGAAAACCACTTTTATACTTGTAGCACTTACATTGGAATACATTTTAAGGCAAAAAAATACAGAGAAAGAAGTAGAGATAAATTTATAGAAGGAAGGAAGAAAACAAGAGGAATAAGGGAGGGGGGAAGACGCTGATGAAAAACTAGAGAAAAAGGCATAACTGAAGAGTGAAACAGGTAAAGAGAAGAGACAAGTTGAGGTAGTAGAAACTAGAGAAAGAAAGGATATGAAAAGGGGGAAGAAAGTGTGAAAACAAAAAATGATGCTTCCAAAACACTGAAAATGGAGAGAAAAAAAACTAAAGGTAATGACAAGAAAAATATGGAAAGCTGAATGTCTAAAAATGAAAAACATTATAATTTTAAAGCTTATTAATATGGAAACAAGAAATGTTTGGGGAGTCAGAGTTCTAGAACAATTCAATGTCAAGGAGTATAAATGGAAGGGAAGGTAAAAAGAGAAAAGGTGTGAAACAGTCAACTGATACTAGAGCAAATGCTAAAGAATGAAAAGTTAGAAATGAGAAACCAGAAAAGCATTGATTTCTTTTGTTTACTATTACCATTACCTTTTGTCTTTTTAACTTTTTATTATTGTAAATGGATTATACCAACAATACCAGTATTGCATACTGTACATCATTCTCTAGGTTATATTACATATATAAATCTGCAACAGTATTGGATAAAAATACACCCAAAAGGGAAAACACACATAAAAGTCAAAGATAAACTATAACTTGACATGGTGCACAAAAATATCATCTGTTCCAAATTATGTACCCTTAGCTTTCTCATGCCAACTTTAAATTATGTTTGCCTTTCTCGTGCATTTTCAGACTTGTTAAGCAGAATCACAAACTAATATTTGTTTTGCTGTTTACTTGGAGGAAAGTCAACTCTTGTTGCGGTGAAATCAGTGAAGGTGCTGGGATCACAGAAGCACACACTTGGAGAGATGCAGATAGTCTGCTCCACAGGCAGGCCAGCTCCTTCCGGCATCTCCATGTGACCTTCCCCTGCATCCTCCCAAGAGGTATTCTCCTTGCACATTATTCCCTTTGGTAGATGTTTCACACTCTTGTCTCTGGAGATTAAGTTCTCGTGTTTGGGAATAAGTTTTGACTTAGCTGAGAAACAATCGAGGCATCAGTACCCTCTATACAGAAATAAAAAGAAAAGATTCTCTTACGTTGTTGGTGCTTGGTCTTGCCTGGCCAGGCTGAAGTTTGCTGTCTTCAAAAGTAGGGAGTCTTTTGCAGAATAGGCTGCTTGCCAGGTTTCGTCTAGGCCTCATGGGCCTGAGATTTACTGTTTTTAATCTTTTTTTCTGATGGGCATCCTAAATACCTGTTTCATGCAATGTTTAATTTCAGCACAGCAGGTATTAGTGTATCCAAAAATGGGACTAAGCCGCCTGTTTCCTTGTATGATGAAATGCCTAAAACAGCTAGGTTTTTACAGCATCCAGTCCTTTATCCCCTTAACAGCCAGTGCCTGTTTCTTTAAAAATGGTGCTTTTTATGGACTCCTCTGACTATTTCTAAGATAATTTTCCATAGCCCATCTTCCCTACTAGGAACACAAAACTCCACATTTGTATTCATTTGGACAGTTTTTGAACTGAGAACAACAAACAGAAAGAAGGTTTGGGCTGCTTTCTTTTCACAAAATGGCAGCTTGAGGACAGCAAAGAAAAGCAATCTCTTTCTATGTATATGTTAGTGACACAAAGAGAGATGATCTTCAAAATTGTCACCAACACCATTAACAATGCGTGTGTTAGTATTTACATAGCTAAAGAAGTGTTCAATCTGTAGTGCTCAATGAATTCATCTCAACTTCCACATCACTTCCTCGGGGAGCTCCACTTGACCTTACACATCCCAGCTCTGTCCCTCCTGGTGCTCAGAGCAACCGTGTTTGATGCCATTAGTGTATTTATTCCTTGTGTTATCATCTCCATTAGACCTTACATTCCATATGGACAGAAAGACTGAATGCCAGACTTACAGCTTGTTCCCAGTAAATAGTTATAGAATTAATAAGTGAATAAATTCCTAACCCTATGTATTGCTTAAGGGAGAGCAGGCAGACTGTCTATAATATAAGCCTGCCTTCCCCCAAAAGGAAGTGGAATTCAGTATCCTAGTATTCATGTCAGACAATGTTTGTTAATGCCCAGAGAACATTGGGGTATTTTCCCCATAGTCTAGCTCCGTGTTCTTTAAAATGGGCTGTGCAGAATGATCTTTTTGGATGCAGAAGGAAATATTGGAATATTCACGTACATTCGTATAAAAAGTAAGGTTTATAAGTATTTGCTGTATGAATTGATACTCAAGTCCGTGCTCATGTGTGTGAACATGGGACAGCCTTGAGCAGCATGAGAACCAATGGATTCAGAGGGCCGGAGGTGCTAGCACAGCATTTACTGGGGGTTACATGTACCGATAAAATGGATTCATGGAGTCCGTTATCTAACTTATTTACACACCAATCTCACAAAGTGGACACCTTATGTTTTTAAATTTCTGAAAGAGTATAGATTGCAATTAATGCAGATTATAACAATGATAGATCAAGGATGACGCCAGCAATGTCAGCACGAGCTGAGACATGTATGCTTCCTAGTGTGAGTTCCTCAAAAGCCACATCACCACCTAAAATAAGGATAATATAATTGTCTATGACAATAAGTCACCCAAAAATAAAAAAAAAATTAAGGTAGCCACATTCATTGTCATAAATAATATTTAATCCAGAGCATCATGCTTGAGATATTAACTGGTAATAATGGCACATGTATGTAACTAATAAACACCCATAGAGATATGGTCAGAGATTTTTTTGTTTTGTTTTGTTTTGTGTTTTTGTATTTATGGGTGTTCAATCCAAAGAGCTTGAAGAACATTTATCTAGAAATGAGCGAGTCCCTTCCTTCTTTCCCATTTCACTTTCCACCCTGTTTTCCTCCACTTTCAGTCTGAAGCCCATTACTCATTTAAAAGCCACTTTATGGTCCCCGCTGATCCTGCAACGCCTATCAGTTTTCATCTGTCTCTCATCCAGGCCAACCCTCTGTTGTCTAGAAGTCGTGGAATCAATGATAGCTTTGGCTTTTAAGTCAAACATATAAGGGACTGGAGAAATATTTACAGTGGATAATTCCTTAGTATCTTTGTCAGTGCAAAATACACACTAGCAATTTCTGAATACAATAAAATATAAAGCCATAGTCCCTACCCTCGAAGAAGTGATTAAAGAGAAAGAGTGCAAACTAATGAACAATTAAAAACGATTGCCCATTGCCACTGATGTCCAAATCTTCCTTCTTCTCCTGATTGCAGGACCAATAAGCGGGCCTCCTTCCATGATTTCATGTCTGGCAGTAAGCGTGGGCCCATGGACAGAACCCCATTATTTTCCATTCTGATATTCACTAGTGTCATTGCATGGGCTTTCGCCTCATCACCCCAAATGCCTTATAAATGTTCACCAAAGCCAAAACTATCAGTAAATGATGATTTACACTTTATTGGATCTGGATTGAAACTGCAGGGCCTACCAATAGATGAGCTTTTGATGATTTTACTGGAAATCCTAAAAATGGAACAGTGTCTCAAAGAACAAGGGCATTCTTTGAGAGTTGTTCTAGAGGAGATTTTTAAGATTCCCTGCTTAAAATCTGACATATTAATGATCTACTATTCAACCCAACAGTCCTTTCTATGAAAATGTTTAAAGGAATTCATTTACCATTGTCTTTGTTAGTTGGAAATGAATGCTTACTGATCACCAGTATTGATCTACTACTTTAGATAGAAACAATACTTTTCAAAGTACACCCGAAAGAGCTGAAGGACTAAAGTAAAGCTGTAACTTCTCCTGGTTACTAGGTGATTGATCACAACTGATTTTGCTGCCATAAAACATAACTTACTGTGACACTGCTTATCTGGGCTCCGGAGTCGGCCCTCATTGAACTGTGCATTATGTATGAATGATTGATGTGGGTTTGAATATTTTGTTAGATTCACCTTTCAATCCATTTTACACAACTGACTTACATAAAAGACGAGATCTCTTGAAAACATCTTCAGGAGGAATGTAACAATTATGAATTTAAGTGATCTCTGCTGATTTTGTTTGCCAGATAAATCTAATTCCTGCTTTGTTTAGAATCAGAGAGCTGAAGTCAAGCCTGTCTCCTTGGGGAAGTCTTTTTCCCAATAAAATAGCCTTTTTTTTTTTTTTTTTTTTGGTTTGTGTCAGAAAAAAACAAAACAAAAAAACCTAGTAAAAATCCTAGGAAGGTTAAGGTATGAGGGTATGAGAGACTGGTCAGGAGTATGTGAGCAGAGAGAAACAACAAAAGACCTGTCTCTTGGGAATTGTAACATTTGAACTTTATATTCTGATCCACAGCAATTCAACCTTATTTATTCACATCATTGTAACTAACTAAAATGTATGTTTTTAGCATTTGCACGGGGTTAGATTAAAGCCCATGCACATGGCAGTGGACATACAGTGATATAATGCCGCCTTCATTGGGTTATGAGATGGGAACACATGATCTCTTTGTGCACATAAGATTGGATTTGACGATGCAAAATGACAGCTGTTTTCATCTAGCTTTTCTCCCCAGTCCATCTATTTCACACAACAGTCCATCATTAGAGATCATTACTGTATTACTATTGTTAACAAGGAAGAATGAAGCCCATGCCTCCGTCTTTCTCAGATATAATAAGTCTTATGGAACAAGAGTACCCTAAAGGCCCTTCACTTCTAAAAATGATTAAACTTCATTCAAATCACAGCCTGTAACCCACTTCTGGGCATAGTATCAAAGGCAGCTCCATAGGTGCGATCTGAGGCGGTATACTATTCCTGCCTCAGGTTTTGCACAAGAGTAGTTTGCATGCATTATCCTCAAAGAACAGATTGCTTTTTACCAAAATCCTATGCATTTTGGCACTTGGTGAGTGTCTTAGATGGCATTAACTGTAAAACATTTCTTTTTACATAATTATGGCTTTGTTTTGAGTGTGTGCTAAGATGGTTGTAAAAGTTTTAAATGTGAAGGGCTTGGGGAATAAGAGAAAAATCTTTGAGCAAAAACGCAAGCCTGTTGTTAACAATTAAAGTTAAAAATTTCCTGACAGTCTTTCAAAACTTCAGAAAAAAAAAGATACATGGTTATTTTAATGATTGTTTCCCAAATTGCACCATTATCAGAAATGTATAGAAAATACAAACTGTGGTGATTGCAAACACCTGGAAAATTAGAGCTATTGTTTTCTGGGCGTATTTATGTAGCAATAAGACCATCTTTATCAATAACGGATGTAAATAAATGCAGGGACCTGGTGTTCATGCTAATAATGAGAACTCCTTCTCAGGGCTCAGGAAAAGTCTTTGCCTGAGGCATTTACTCAGATGCCTGAATCCACCAGCCTCGCCATGAATGTGTTAATTGACATGCTTGTATAAATTTTAGGAAAGCCATAATATTTTTGCATGGCAACTATTAAAAATATTTTTTCTCTTAATTTCACCAGGGAGGCTGAGACTCTGAATTTTTCCCCCTTGCAGGAAAGAATAATTTAGATTTTCTTCCATCCCTGTCAGAAGTTGAACAGACGAACAAAACAGATTCTTCAGAGACAATTTTACACAGAGTTACATCCATCCAATTCAATTATAAATTAAATTGACTAACGAACCATAGCTCATTATGGGAATCAATTACTCAGAACTGTCTTTGGACCAAAAATGTGGAAAATAAAAAATAATGGTCATACTTCAATATACCAGATTGTCAACGTTTGAAAGCTCTGTTTTTCTCTAGCTTGGCAGAGTCCAACGCCAAAAAGAAATGATAATCATTTGTTTTACTGTTCCTGGAGATGTTCTCGTTTTATGAAGACTAGTTAATTCTTAAGTTCTGATCTCTTTGGGATGAGTACCTCAGGCTTTTCTGAGATGACAGGCCAACCCTGGAGTCATGTAATCGCACAGGGATCTTTCAGATCGACTTATGCAAATGTGTTATTAAAAGGAACCTCATTTCAGCCTCTAGTGTCACCTAAGAAATAAGAGTCGGAAATCTTGGGAGGTCATGTTAAAAGCATTTTTTTTTAATAAAACAATTCCAGTAACAGGATTGGGGGTTCATAACTCTCTGGAGCATTTTCAATCCAATTGTTTGGTGAAAATAAATCCACAGAGAATCCAATGTTGCTTTATTTACCAAGCAATAGGGCCTGATAAAAGAATAGTGTTAAAGCAATAACATTCTCTAAAATCTTTCTCCTTTTGTGGTCCACAGCCCAGAAATTTTCCATCTGTTACAATGAATTAAAAAATCTGTTCTGCTTTGAACATGTGTAGGTAAAGGTGATGTACACAAGCACATACATATATGAACATAAAGGACATATCATCACACGGGGGGGGGGGGTCTGTTGCCCATATAACATATAATGATAAGATGGTCAAAGAACTGTGCTCAGGCTTTTTTTTAAGGAAACTGTACTCCTAAAGATGCTTTAGTTTTCTTTTTCCTCTTGTTCTTATTCACTCACACTTGGAGAGTAACATGCAAATATTTCAAATTCAAGTGTTCACCTAAAGTCCTAAGATCTAAAAACAAACAAACAAACAAACAAAAAAACACCCTTAACTCATATGTATATTGTTTACCCAGGAAAACTGTACTATCAATGAAAACAAGTTAATCCATATAAGTATATAATTCAGCATCATTTGCTTAGAACCTCATATTTTTAAAACATCCCTTTCTTAAAATGGTTTGAATCTAAGTGTTTTTTCACTAAAACATTTAAAAAAACATAAAAGAGAGGTGGCTGGAATATTTAAAATGTGTTTTTGGCTGATACAATGAGGAAGCTCTTTTCTTATTTACTTTTTTTAAATCGCTAGAACAAGGGGGAAAAAAATTGTTGCATTTCCCAACATAAAGGGAAGACTTGTCTGAAGGAACCTGTAATTAGAAGTATAAGCATTATTAAAAGGTTTCTCGAAAAAGTCCTTTCAATAAATGGAGTCATAGTTGAGGGGTCCGACTGAATCATTTACAGGAGGGTTGTTTTATACAGTAAATAAACACGACTCAACTCACTGAGTCGATGACTTTCTCTTTGTCAACAGCTCAAGCCTTGGCATCAGGCTTGGATTCAAATCATCTCTCTCCCTTACTATTTGGGAGACGTTGGACAAGACAACCTGTCTACACTTCAGTTTCCTGATCCTTACAATTGGAATAATAATAGTAACCATTCCTAATGTTGCTAGGAGAATCAAACAAGGTCACGCACGTAAAGTACTCAGTCCAATGTCTGGTACACGGTAATACTCACTACATAGTATCTACTATTCCCATGATGGTTGTTCTTCTATAATTTCAGATTATGCAACAGCACAATTCCACACCCACAGGGAAGAACCTATTCTCTCTTTTCATTTTTTTTTCCTCAGGCACTTTTTAAAAACTGGGCTAAGCCCTGTTTCTCAAGTAGCCAGTCAAGCAGGCTGGACTAGTTGTCAGGGCTGCTTACAACTGCTGGAGGGGGCGCCCAGGGTCTGTGGCTGGCCATGCAGGGGACCCCCTCCTGTGGAGCACAGGTGCAGCTGTCTTCCTTCAGTCCCCTCATCCTAGCATGCCATCACTTCCCAGTCCGCAGCCTCATCCTCAAGCCCTGCAGTACTCAGGGGCCACCCGGTAAGCGCAGGCCGTCACAGATCACTACAAACCAAGTGCGAGCTGCCGTGCAGGCTAAAAACACTCGGGATTAGGAAATCATAGAGATATTTCTGAGAATTTGTCAGTATTTAGAAGGCGTGCTTCTGCAAAGGCCTACAACCTGGTCACGCAAGTTACTGCATGAATATTGTGCTCTTCAGCCCACATTCGTCTGACTCTTCATGTTATCAGAAGTAAATACCTTCCTCTTTACTCCTTCGTGTAGTGATAGGCAAGGAATCTGAGTGTGAGAAGCTGAAGTCAGACTTGCACTATATCGCAGTCGTTCTTGGCAAAGCCTTCTGCTGTTTTAATTTTAACCAATTAGAAGGGCCAATCTTGTTTTCGTTAGGAAATGTATTAAGAGATATAACGTTCAAAGGCTAGACATATCCCGCAATTAATTACTGGTGTCCAGCTAAAGGTCTACCATTAGCTATTGCCATGACAACCTTTAGAAGGTCTTGGCCCACCTGTTGCAAGACAGAAACAACAGTAGGCAGTTGGTTCCTGCACTTAGCCTCCCTCTGGCCCATGGGGAATTTGTACTAATTAGAATTAGTTGTCCTTCTGTAGTCCAGCTCCTGACACAAATTGCATTCTGTAGCTTCTTGTTCCACTTGAGTTCACAGACAAAATAGCCCATGCCATGCTTGAAATGAAGCAAGGCAATATAAAAGGGTTTTATGTAATTGGCTAATACACTTTAACATTTGAACTAATATTTTCAATGTTGCTTTCTTGGAAGGGAGCTTTCTTGCTGTCTTCTCCTTTTACTCAATAGTTGTTTATGATCATACAGCACATCATTTTAATATGGCTTGTTTGGGTGTCATTAACCCATTGTCAGGCTCAACTTCTTGGAGAACAAAACAAGTGACCTCCGAAAATGGTAGTTTGGAATGGCCCCTGGTGATGGGGAAGAGAAGCATGAACAGCAAAGAAAACGAAAGGAGCTTCTCCCACCTCTCACTGAAGAAAAACTTGATTGAAAACAAGAGGCCATGGAGGAAGAGCCATAATGAAATAGAAAGAGTGAGTGAGATCCACAGACTCGAGAGATCCAACAGGACACAGCCATTGGGCTCACAGGGGGAGAGTAAGAGGCCAACACTCATGAATTCCCCAGGTAAGAATAATTCTTAGTTCTAACTTTCAGTATTTCAGGACATAGAAAGGAAGTGAGGAGATTCCACAAGTGTCTACCTTACGCTGCCCTTCCTGTTCTGAAGAGAGCAAGGGTATTGGCAATGGAACCATGGTGTCTAACAAGTAAAGTCTATGTGGTCTTGATAATCTCACTGTGGAGTCATTTTAATTATTTCTAAAAAACTCAAAGCAAAATCAATGGTCTAAAGGATTCCTGATAGATTTTCCCCAGGCCTGAAGGAGCCTGGAAGCCTCAGTCTCCCCAGCTCATTTTCATTATGAACTGGAAATCAGATTTGATTCCTGCTTCACTTTTCCTATCAAGGTACCTATATTTCCAAGAACTCATGAGACAAATAGTCTCATGGTTTTTATTGACTTTCTCTCTCCACGAAGGTTTTCTAACCACAGTATCTTAATCTTCAACAAACAAGTAAGAAATAGTTTTTTGTTTTTTTTTTAAAGACCCAGTGAGAGCTAAGAGAGTGTTCCTTTCACAATAGATGTCTCCTTAGTTGGGGAAAACTATTGCAAAACCACCATTTACTTGTTTGTGAAAGAGGAAGTAGTTTTAAAATAAAATCTATATACATCCCAAATTCATCCTGCAAGCTATCAACCATATCAACCTCATATTATTCAGAATGGGACTGAGGCCAAGAACAAATATCTCTCTTTCTTTCCCTGACTTTGAATATGAATTCTAAAGTGATAAGAGGTACTTTAAAATTCTTAAAATAGATGGATTTAGGAATGTCTGAGCCAAGGTAATGCCTAGTTACTCATAGACAAGCCAAAACTGCCTTCATGAGAGTATTCAATGGAAAATGTGCAAAATGTGCAAGAAAAAATTACTAAGAAGTCCAAGGAAATTTTAAAGCCTCAATTTAACTGAGAAAATTACCTATCTTTTTAATATTTTGTGGTCTAGTGTAAAGTACTGTGGAACTACTTGAAATCAACACAAAAGCCATTCATTAGAAAACAAAAAACTTCCAAGTGAAAATGCCAATGTGCTTATCAAGAAACAGGTCTCTTCACACGTTCTATTTGTTGGGAATTTTTAAGTTTATCTATTTGTTTGTAAAATTCTCCTTTTCTTTGAGCCACCAGGAAGGAAGCAAAAACGTGTTTTACCAGAGCACCCACTGTAGATAACATCAGTAATGATAACGCAAATGAACATGAACCACAAAACACAGTTCAAATCACGTTACATCTCCGGTTGCATAGGCCAGAGCAGTTCATTGACTTGCCAGCATGAACGAGCTGAACGATACATAGAAACTTCTCCATTGTCTTGCCCGAGTATACAATGGGCAACCCTGAAAGACAGTTCAGTTGATCCAAATGGTCTCATGAATAGTTACTCACTAATGACAGAGATTCATGGGGAAGATGCAGAGTTAGTGCCTCTCTAAGGTTCGATGTTAATGAAACTGTGTTAGATAATTTAGATTTCCATCAGAATTTATCCTAGGAACCACCTCCCAGCAAGCCTTCTCTAGTCCTCCCACTCCCGCTCCCAAATCACCTTCTGTGTTCTCCTGCGGCAACACGTGCCTGCCTCTAGCTTAACTCTTCACCTTTTTGTTGTCATTCATTCCAATCTACAAATTTTAATATAAAGGATTTGACTTTCCCATGAACACCAGGTAAGACACAAAAACTGTTTTACTAAAAGAGACCCAATATTAGAGCTGATAAAATGTCCTTGGTAAAGTTTATGATCTGTTTACAGGCCTGCCTCCCTACTGGTCTCTGAGTGTTGGAAGGTAAATGTGGGTCTGGCACATGCCTAATATGATGCCTAATAACTGTTTGATGAATGAAGGCATGAATGAATAAATTTCCTTATACTCTGAAAACCATGGTAAAATAGCAGTAAAGTTTGATGTTTACCTTCATGCCACCTACTTCACAAGTTTGGTGGAGCAATGGCTTTTCAGATAATTAGCATTTTCTGTGAAGAATTTATTTCGTTTTGGGAAAATGCTGCCAACAACCAACTCTTTGGAGAAGTTATGTATGTATATCCAGACCCTCAAAAATGTTTAAATTAACAAATAATATGGCTTTTCTTATTTGTTTGTTTGGTCGTGACAGAATTCATTGCTCTTTCTCTTATCCAAGCTCTCTTGGCTTCTGAAGGAACCAGAAAGAGGGGACAAAAGATGGTTTGTAAAGACCAAGAGAGGAACAGAAGTAGTTAGGGAGGTCTGAGATCTCTGTGGCAACTAATGGAGATTTGTCTGGACAGCAAAGCAACAACCTTTATTTTTAGACTTGATTGTTCATGGTAACCCGAGAGTTTTCTTCTACTTCCTTAACAGTGGCTCTTAACTGTGATGTGACATTGGGAAAAACTCAGGCCTTAAGCCAAAAGTCACGTTTGAGGTCATCCTTGGCTGAAAACTTCTAAATTTCTCACAATGACCTCTTAATTTTTGCTTGTAACATTCCAGGGCTCTGGAACACCCTTGGAATAAAAATCAAAGGAAAGATGAGACTCCTTGTGATTGATAGGTAGTTCTAAGGCCTGATGTCTCTTCACATAGTTAATCTTTTTGATATGACCTTTCTTCTCATTTCTTTATTTTTAAGTCACCAAGGCATTTCTCTGAAAAATCATCTGTTGCAAAAGACCCCAAAGCAAGTGTAAAGGAGAGAATAAAATCATTTATCAAAATTTTATGAATTTGTAATTCATAATAAGCAAGAGGCAACGTAAGGAGAAAAGAGTTTTCGACCACTGGCTTTGCTGTTAAAATAAATGTGGGGGAGATAATTATAGCAATTAACAAAAGAGTTAATTTTCCTTTGTCATGAGATTAGGTTCCATTTGATTTCTGACTAAGAGTAGATCAATACCAAATGCTTTGTCTTCCTAGCTATTGATTATTGTAAATTTAGGCTGGGACACATATCAGTTTCCTACCTACTGACTTTTATTGGGAAAGCACTGTATCAACCACCAATTGCTTCAGCTACAACCCTCAGCTTTTCCTTCCCAAACCTCAATCCATGATTCCTATATCTACTCAGCAAAGAAAGTTTACCTTATTTTCTACTAAAACCAAACAAAACGTGCTAGGCCTCGAATATATTTTGTTGATAAAGGTGTTAGCTTTCTTGCTAGAAAATGATGTTCCTTGAAGAGCTCCTAGGCCTGAGTGTTATTTGATTATGATCATCCAAGAATTGCATGATACACAACAAATGAAATTCCCCTAGCAAACAAACCTCAGGAGTGATCATATCCTTCAAATCAGAGGTTAGTAATCATGCGGTCAGTTGAGGAATTGGTGTTTTTTTGTACGACTAATAAGCTTCAAGCTGAGAGGCTGTGCATGAACACACAGCTGTCTGTTGGGGAACTCTTGGCTTCAGTTTAGGCTGCAGTGAGGGTCCAAAAACATTATAAATGGGGCAGAAAAAAATACACATACTGCATTTTTTTTAGTAATTGAAGCAATTAGATAATCTCATTCTTGGATGCTTATAGCGTTCCTCGTTAAGTTTGACTATGTTATGAATGTTTTGTGCCAATTGTACCTTTAAGAAAAAGAAGATAAATGAAAGACTTCCGTTATCAAAGCTTGGTTGAAAGGTGAGAAATGTGCAATAGCTGTGGAGACCTATGGTTCTTTTCTGGCATCACACTCAAATGGACTGTGATTGGCACTGCACTTTGTAAAAGGTTAAGTAACCCTGAGGAAATTGCACCACCTCTCTTGGCTCAGTTTTCTTTTTAAGAAATTGGGGGAGGGAGGCTATAGGTAAGATAGCCACTACACCATTTCAGCTTTAACATTCAGTCAGTCAATCATTTTCTCCAGGGCTCAGTCTGGTAGTAGCTAATTTCAGAAAATCAACAAATTCACTGCTTTTCCCCAAAGTGCTTGGTTTTCTAGTCAACTGTAGAATCAACCTGTTGTTGTTGTTGTTGTTGTTTAGGTGCAAGGAGAAAATACAAATTAAAAGAAAGAATGTCAATCTATCACTTAGTTATTGCTGTGTAACAAATCATCAAAACTCAGTGGCTTCACACAATCTTTATTATTTTTCATGAGTTTGATGGATCAGCGGGATAGTTGGTTGATCTGAGCCAGCCTCAGCCTATCTTAGCAGGGCACAATCATCTATTTGTGTTCATCTGGTGAGTAGGCTGCAGTCTATTGGTGTAAGAGTCTTCCTCACATATTCGGCATTTGGCTATTAGCTGGGGAAACAAAGGCAATGAAGCCATGGATCCCTCATCATCCACCAAGCTAGATCAGGGCTGTTCTTTCCTGAGATGTAGGTCCATAGCTGGTGTACCATGTTCTATTGGCCAGAGCAAGTCACAAGGCTAGCCCAGATTCCAGGAGATAGAAAATACTATCTACGTCTTGATGGTAGGAGCTAAATGGTCAAATGGCAGAGGCCATAACTACAGGGAAATGTGAAGAATCATGGTCATGTTTTTGCAATCAATTGACCACAGTTACAAATAATGTGTTGATGGCTGGGAGAATATAGTGCTGATAAAGATTTAATCCTTTCTTCTAAGAAATTACAGTTTAGTGCAAAGGAAAAACTAGACAGCCCATTAGAAAGCAATGTAATAAATATTATAACAGTGGAGACAGTGTGGGACCTAGCAACTTCTGCTTAAGAGACCCAGAGAAAGCTTCTCAGAGGCAGTAACTTTTGACCCAAGTCTTGTAAAGAGCTGGATCCCAGTGCCTGAGTGGTTTATGGCTTATAGTAAATAATTGATGAATAAACAAATGAAAAATAAGGAGTTTGCATAAAGAGAATACAAAGAAAATTATTCCAAGGAGAAGGATTAGCGTAAGGTATGGAAAAAGAACTTGACATTTCTTCTCTATTTGTCATTTCCACAGATATTTACTAAATGTCCACTACATGCTAGACACGAGGGGTAAGTAGCATGGAGCCTAAAAGGAGCAGGAAAGAGAATATGTCTGCCTCCTCGAACTTCTGTGCCCTAATCACACAAACATCAGTACAGCTACCATTTTCCAAGTGACAAAATCAAAGGTGGTGAACTTAGTGAGACTGAGAGCCAGAGGCATCTATCTGTTGGACTGCTGAAGTCCACAGCTCAAACCGCAAGATGCACTCATTTGATAGTGGCCAAATCCCTAGTGACCGTCTCTTCAGAAGTCCTCTTTTTATTCCTCTTTCCAAAGCAAAGTGCTCAAAAAAGAAAATAAATAATAAGTAATGTTACTATTTAGAATCCCAAAACGTATTGAATACTTTCTAGAATTTATGGAAAGCATAATTTGGTCCTGGGATATGTATAGGCCTGGTATAACTTTTGCAGGTCTTATAAACATATCAGTGTTCTTCTAATAGCACACGCTAAGTTAAGCTCCATTTTTTCCTGTCTACTTCATGTTTTTAAGGCTGGTTGTCAAAGGTATAATACCATAAGACGTTCACAAGATGTTTGGCTAGTTTGTTCAAGGACCTTTGTCAGTGGGTGTCAAAACACTATGACTTGGAGTTTCTCCATGTGTATAGCAGCCATCCAAAGTGGCAACCTTATGAAATGTTTATCAAATATATCCAGAGTAAATATAAAAGCATAAATAGAATCCACAGGTAAAAAGTATTAAGTGTTCCTAAATTTCTGCTTGAATTTGATTAGGCTTATCTTGATATCTCTTAAGGGTTACAGACATAAATTCATTTCCATAGGCAGAAATACAGCTCTATATTCTTTCTACTTGACTTTGTAATACTAAATAGATACCTATGATATTCAAATACTTAACAACGAATGGGACACAGGTCCTGACTAATCCAAATGGATATATGGATACACCTAGGAGTGCCAGTCATCAACCTTTAGTTGTTGAGTGGCAAGGAGTTCTGGAAAAGACTTGGGGTGGTGCTCTGGTGGTCAAGATGGTGTGTATACCAGGTATACTGGTTAATAATGTGGATTTTGTAATCAAATAAAATACGATAATTTCAAGAGAAACATCAAAAGTGCTTAATTCAAAGTACTGTCCAAGGCTAGCTACACATCTCCCCCATCTTTCAGATAATTTGTGGATACTGTCTCAATAGAACTTTTTTTGTTTTGAGGCAAACCATTCAGAGACCCAATTTTCCACTTCTTCATATGTTTTGAAGTGATGCTCAGAAAGTGCATGTGCCATGGATTGGAACAAGTGGTAATCTGAAGGAGTAAGGTCTGGTGAATACGGCCCCGGGCAAGATCTTTTAACGTCTTTTTAACTGTTTTTGAAGTGTGTGATGGTGCATTATTATGAAGCAAAATTACTTTGCCGTGTCTTCTGACACATTCTGGTCACCTCACAATCAAAGCATGGTACAAATTGATTATTTGTTGTCGGTACTGATCAGTATTAACATTTCAGCTGGTTTTAGAAGCTCATAATACACCACACCATCCTGATCCCACCAAATGCAGAGCATTGTCTTCTTTCCGAAGCGATTTGGCCTTGCAGTCGATGTTGATGGTTGACCTGGATCAACCCATGATTTTGTACATTTGGGATTCTCAGAAAAAAATCCACTTTTCATGGCCAGTCATGATTCAATGCAAAAAAAAAAAGACTTTCTTTCGTGCTGTTGAAGCAACATTTTACGGATGACTTTTCAGTTTTCCATTTGTTTTTCAGTCAGTTGATGTGGCACCCATTTTTCTTCCTTTAAAAGTCTTTCCCATTGCTTGTAAATGATCAGAAATTGTTTGCTGAGCAACGTTCAATCTTTCTGCAAGTTGTTTTTTAGTTTGACACGCACCTTCATCCAATAATGCTTGTAATTGTTGGTCTTCAAACTTTTTCAGTTGACCTAGATGTTCTTTGTTTTTCACATCAAAATCATCACCTCAAAAGCATTTAAACCAGCGTTCACAAATACCTTGAGATGAAGCATGTTCACCATAAGCTTCTCAAAGTATACGATAACTTTCAGCAGAACTTTTCTTCAAAATAATGAATTAAAACTTCCTGCAAATGCTCTTTTGTTGGCACGAAATTCGACATTTTTAAGCGTAAAAATATCTATGATGTTAACACCTTCAGCAAATTTGACATATGAAGTTTTGAAGCTTGCTGTCAATACAACAAAACAGCATACATATCAAATCTCATATATATCAACATATGTGTAACTCCATCTATTGAAAAAAAATTGCGTGGTTAACCAGTACACCTGGTAGAAGGAGTGTTTGGAGCTCCTAGCTGCCCTTCTTGACCGGTCATCACAATTGTCTCTACGCACATGTCGGGTCTGCATCTGATAAATACCTGTCTCTCCAGTTATAACCAGTCATAGTCAAGCTCATTATAACATACTTTTAAGATTGCCAATTCCTAAACTTTAGAGATAAAGCTGATGTTGGCCATGTACAAATTGAAAAACTTTCTTTGCCTTTATTTTGAGTAATGCCTATAACCAATCTTTTTTGTTGCAGAGAAAAAATTATAAATTTAAGAAGACCACATAACACACAGTTATGTGAAGTCGGCTTGCTAAATATGCTGTTAAAGTGAAACGACTGCCAGGCAAATGTAAAACCAGACTTTGCTGTGGGGCTCACAATATCTGCATTTCCTCTTCTCCTCCTTCCATCTCCTTCACATCCTTCGATTATCTCAACCCAACTGCCCTTAATGTGTGTAACTGGCCGTCTGGAAGTCTGAGCTCCAGCAGCACAAACTTGTTGTAAAGACCTCGTGGAAAACAACCCAAGACCCAGCTTCAGAGCGCACACTGGGCTTCACTGTGTTGTTGTTTTTCTGGTCTTTAAAGGCAAATTCTTTACTGATGCTGTCAGAGTGGAACTTGATAAACAGAACAAATGCTATTTTAAACACCATAATGATAATAATTTAATCAAATGTGATTTGCTTTTAATAACTTTATTGGCCTTTTCATCTTGAAAAGTGGCCATGTAAATAGTTTGCTTTTGCATTTTTAACAAGGGAGGAAATAAATGCTCCTGCTTGTGGGAGCAGGAGACTAATGATGCTTATTCCCACACTCTTTCATGGAACTAAATCAGCAGACGCGGCCATGACACGCTATTGGCCCGAAAATCCAATCTTGATAAAACCAATGGCAGCACTGGGCCTGGGCCTTTCTCTGAACCTTGAGGGCTTCCCCCAGCCAGGTCAATACTCACCAACATTCACACTGTGCCTAATCGTTTACAGAGCATTTTCACTAGCACGAGCTCTTTTAAACCGTGTAGACGAAACAATGCCCGAACCTAAGGAAAAGTTTTACAAGAACTCCTTTGGGCCAATTTTTTTAGGACGTGCCCAGAAGCAAGATACCAATGGATTGAGAAAAAGCTCTAGAGAATGGCAATTCTGCATTACCATCAAAGGAGGAATCGTAGGAAAGACACATGCAAGCCAACGGTATAGGTTAAGGAGGCGAGAGAAAGCCAGGCAGGGCAATCTTTAGGACGGGATAGGAAACAAGAAGAAACACACCCTTGCCCAGTGTCACACCATCAGTAAGGATGGCACTGCCATTTGAGTCTTGTCCTGTCACCTCCACATTCAAGTTCCTGCCTCTGCACCATGGTGGGTGGTGTGTTCATAGAATTCGCGTTAGTGATCCAAGCTATAATTGTGAAAGGAACTGAATTCTAAATCATACCCTCTCCTACCACTGTCCATTTGAAAGAGAAAACATAAGTGAATAAACAAGTCATCATTAAACCTGCAAACTGCTGGGTGAACAAACTTTGCCAGAATACTGAGTTGGAATAGTTTGCATTAGCAAGCCATTCATTTGCTCACACCCAATGCGTTTATGATGGTAGAAGTGCGTATTGCTGCTGCCTGCAACAAGGGGAATATTGTTTCTACACAACCTGCTAATACAGGACTGACCATCGTTAAAGTGTTTGTAGGTGGTTAAAGAACTCTCATGCTGCTGGAGCCCTCAGCTCGGGAACGAACTGTCCGTATTTTATACTTACCCTTATTTATAAAACTTGATGTACCAAAAGGAAACTTTTTCAAAGAACTTGATGTTGTTGTGAATGCCAGACAGTCAAGCCACATTCCAAATCCAGAGAGCCACAGCGTGGTGAAATTGGGTGATGATGCCAAAGCACAGTCTTGATTCTTTAACTCTGATTACTACACAAAGACCAGGGGCAGGCAAGGAGCTGGGGCAGAGGGAGGAAACAGAAGGGAACATAACTTATAAGGGATCCCCCCCACCTCCAGAGTCCCCTAAAAACTGATTTGAGGAAGAAAAAGGTGACTAGTAAGTTTATTTATGCTTTTAAAAAGCACTGCCAATCCCAATTTATCAGTTACTGTCTTGTGACAATTTATTCATTGTTCACTGTTAGGAGCCAGAAGTTACATAAAAATGCATGATTGGTGATAGCTTCTCTATTTCAATATGGTATAATAGAGATAACACAGTGCCCAAAAGCTTTGCAGCCGACTTTTTGTCTGCTTTGTCTCTTTTCATTACTCTCTCAGAATCTTCATTTAATATAATCCAAAAAAGCAAGGTAATTGCTTCACTTATCGGTTATCATCGCTCTCGCATACTTATCGTGTCAAAATTATTTATGTGGATAGGCCAAGTTGATCTTGCTGCATTCAGAAGCTAAAATTTGAATAACTGTTCTGCCAGTTAGGTCATCAAAATTGCAGCATAAGCAATGAGCTGCTCCTTTCTGAATGTTGGAGTCGGGAAAAGGAATAACCTCGTGGGGTGCAGGTGGGAAGGGGAGCACAGTGTTAGGGTAACAGTAGGACCAACTCTTTTGCAAAAAGAGAGAGGAACTGGCCACAGAATGAGCATAGTAACCAGGAGATTCCTTGTATCTCTCTAGGAAAAGTAAAAGAAATGAAGCCAAGTGGACACAGGCTTCGGATGCTTTTTCCTCAACAGTTGTCCATAGAATAGCTAACACAATCATCCTGAAATGCAAGACAGACATTTTGACCTGGGCCTTCAAATGCATCCACCCTCCTGTACATGCTCCACAGAGAAGTGTTTCAATAAGCATTTTGCTACTTGGTAATCATGTTTTTGATTGTCATGTATTTTGCTGCTTTAAAGACATACTGGGCTAATGTGAAACATGGCAAGTGTTCAGTCTAAAAGTGAACATTTCCACAAAATAATTTTTGTTAGGTAAGCCTTGTTTTGTTAGGTAAGTCTTTGTGGCATCAAAGACTCTTTGTCTTTTGCAAATGGTGATGGTAGAAAGAAATTAGAGTGTTTAATCCCAGCTCAACATCAGAAACTGTGGCTATATGAGCCCTCATAGAGTCTCAAACTCAATGGTGACTTCATCCCAGTTCTTCCTGAGCCTCTAACCCTCTCTCAAAATGTCTGTGGTGTTTGAGTCATCCTGATGCAGTGGGATCTTCTCACATTCAGTCAGCCATTCTCATTTCCAGTCAGGAAATAGCTAGAACTGATGGATAATATGCTCATTATTGCCTTAAAATCATATTGGCTACATATTATTTTTCAAATTCTCTCAGTGTGACAGATGATTCTTTTTAAACTTATTTACCTCGTCACCAGGACCTAATATCAAAAGAAAGTTGTCAATTCATTTATTAGTGTACAGCTGATCCTTTATTTCAGCTTTAATTTCTCACTTATGGTGGTTATCTATGTGGCTGGAACTGTGTGAAAGAGTGCTAGGTCATATTTGTGGTTTTTTTCTTATTGCTGTTTTGGTAAAAATGGAATGAAGAATGTATGATTAAAATCCAGGGTTTATATTAATTTTCTAGGAGCTACTACTATTCTAGGAGTTAGAACTAAAGACCAGGTGAGCCTCATGATTTTTAAAAATCCTTGCCACACCCTAACTGATTTGGCTCAGTGGATAGAGCGTCAGCCTGCGGACTGAAGGGTCCCAGGTTCGATTCTGGTCAAGGACATGTACCTTGGTTGCAAGCACGTCCCGGGGGGGGGGGTGGGTGTATAGGAGGCAGCTGATCGATGTTTCTTTCTCATCAATGTTTCTAACTCTCTATCCTTTTCCCTTCCTCTCTGTGAAAAATCAATAAAATATATTTTTTAAAAAATCCTTGCCAACCCTGAGATCTGATTCTTATTTAAAACTCTAACACAATGAGAATATATTTGAAGAAAGGCTCACACCTGGGTTAATCAATAATTTCCCAGTTTCTGGGAGAATGTCTGGTATCTAGCATGTATTCAAAAATGTGTTGGGTGAATGAATAAATTAATGATTAAAATCTTCCCCTAAACTTCAACTTTCAAAATACCACTCCACAATCTGCAAGCATTGAGTGCCTCTATGCCTAACAAACCCTGTCTAAAGCCTGACTCACATACCAACTCTTTATAAACTCTTCCCTCATCACTTGGTCCATTGTTTCTGACTCCTGTAGCACTGATACATACTATCTTGTATTGTCATTATGGATATGCCTCTCTTACCTCTTGTCTTATGTTGAAGTCAAGGACGCAAAGTCAGAGACTGTGTCTATATACTTTATTACCCCATAATGCCTGATGAAGTGCCTTAAATAAATAAATATCTAACAGATTTTTTTTATTTTTTTAAATATATTTTATTGATTTTTTACAGAGAGGAAGGGAGAGGGATAGAGAGTTAGAAACATCAATCAGCTGCCTCCTGCACACTTCCCCCGGGGGATGTCCCCGCAACCAAGGTACATGCCCTTGACCGGAATCAAACCTGGGACCTTGAGTCCACAGGTCGACGCTCTATCCACTAAGCCAAACCAGTTAGGGCTAGATTTTATTTATTAACAAGTAAAACTAATACTTTCAATTTAATATCATACATCTATGTTACTAAGAACATGTAAATGATAACATATATATGAGTAAAAATGGAAAAATTTGGCCAAAATTATTTCTCAATATTGTATGGGGTATTTAAACAAACCATCAGCATGCTCCTACCTAAACCAAAATCAGAGTAAAGTATGGGGCAGGAATTCCTTGGACAACTCATGTACCTCCTCAAGGTCTCAGCTTCTTCAACCGGTTAAGTAAATATGATCACACTGAGGTCATGCCCCTGTGATGAAGCTATTATTTCATATTGTAGTGTGTGGTAGCTAGCACACACTCAACAAATGTTGGCTGCCTCCAGGTGTACAAAATACTAAGGAAAAAGAGAAAACAGAAAACGAAGTAGAAATGTACGGCAAGAAAGGCTTCATAGTGTTCAGACTAGAAGAATGAGAGGAGAACTGGCAAGATAAAGAGGGAAAAATAGTAGATGCCAGAAGTGGAAGTGTTATAGACCAAGCAAGGTCAGAGGCATGAAAGATCTCAGCAAATGATTGAGTCCATGGTGCTGCTGCTCGAGTCTCCTAGGGATGCCTGCTCTTTTTCTTCTGGCTAACTGTTATCTCAATAGTTTTTGCCCACTTCAAAAATGTGAGTTCTTTTTTTCCTTCTTAATGAAAGCACCCTATATTAGCACTTGTTTCATTTTATTTGGTTTGATTTTTAGAACAATAACTTAGTTTTTTGAAATCATTTCTAATTTAATTTCAAATTCGAGAGTAAGGCAGCCACCATCAGGTTTTTGACATACATCCTACATACACATCAAAGAAGGATTTGGCATCTGAATAATGACTCTTAATATTTTTAATTTAATATTATACATCTGTGTTACTCAGAACATCTAAATGATAACATTTATGTGAGTAAAAATGGAGGCATGTGGCCAAAATGCAGATGTCTTGAATTAAATAGCTGCTTGGTAAGATATAGATTTAAATTCTAATAAAATAATAGCCATAAACAAAAATCTAATAGTTTTATATCAAAAAATATTTATCCAAATGTGGATACTTAATGTTATGTTGGTACAATATATAAATACACTCTTCCTCTACTCATTATTGCCATTACAGTATAAGACTGGCTAAAACTTATTTGGGTCAAGGTAATAAGTATGCACTGCTTTTTCACTCTATAAAAGGTCATTAATTCTCAAACAACTTTTTATTGCTTTTTAAAAATAGGTACTCTGTTGGATTTTTCCCAGTGATCTGGGGTCCTGCCAATCCTCCACAGATATTCACATGTTATCATTCTTGGCTCTGTGATTACATCAATTATTTTTTTGGCAAATCCAAGGTAGAGTTGGTCAAGCTCAACTAACACAAAATATGTAACACTCCAAAGTAAATGGTGGGCCAGTTCAAATTCTGCTTTAACTTTAACTTTTATCTTCGTCTTCTTAGTTTAGGCACCTCTCTGTAGTTACTTTGTTTTATGATCAGGCACTTCTATACACACATCAAACTGCCAAGAGGCCCAGGGAACAATTTAGAATCATCTAAAGCTCTTAACACTGCTAAATCCTACTTGATCTGTGAAGAATAATTAGCAAGGTCGAGGGAACTTGTATGGGAATTTATCTATTTACAGTTAGGTCTGTCTGTTTGTGAACAGCCAGATGAAGTATTAAGCAAGCTCAGGTAAGCATTTAGAGCAATTCTAAAATGGTTATATAGTTTCTTAGTTCAAGGTGATAGATAGGAGCTACATTGCCTTCTCTCCATTCTGAATTCCAATGGAAATGACCACACATATAAAAATAAATAAATCCTTGGCAGCACTTGAAACAAACCAGAAAAACGGAGGAGAAAGGGATAGACATTAGTACACCAGAAAGGCTGATGAAATCTTAGAAGGTAAGAGGCAGATTGGACTGTATTGTTAGATAAACTCCAGAAGAGTAAATCACAACTCAAAATACACACATAGAAAAGAACAGTAGCAAAGGTACAATCACTTTTTTTAAAAAAATCTCTTGAGAGACTTTGAACAGGTACAGCTAGAAGTTGGTCAGGGGCAGCAATAAGGGTTTGTAACTGGAAGACCATCGTTAAAGCAACTGGACTAGACAACTTCTCTTTTTTCTCTGGATATGGAGCAGTTGGCTTATTTAGTGGTTTAGTGCCCCAAGCTTGTTTATGAAAAGCCACTTGTCAACCAGGTTCATCCCTTCACACAGAGCCTAGAGGCCACCTTCCCATTCAGTACAGCGACCTTTGTTTAAAATGGTCCTTTTGACCTAAAAGGATACTCATGCCAGCTATCTAAATTAATAAACATAGCCTTGTGCTCAAATTTTAGTGATCAACTTAAAATCAGCAGACATTTAAGAGAAACTAAGTAGAAAAAAAAAGTCAAAGGTGAATCAACAAAATTGACCACAAAGAGACAGTCACAATGGGATGAATAAAAGAGAACATTAAAAATTTCTAAATAATATCCTCAAAATTTCAAGAATATACTGTATTTGTAATATTTAAGAAGACTGCTATGAGTTTTTGAAAATAAAAAAATACAATCATCTAAAAGTAAACAGTGGATTTAAACATTAGCAAGCAAAGGCTGAATTTTAATTTAGAAGATTAATTAATTAATAAAATTTTTCAAAATGGGAAAAAATGTAAGCAAAAAGCTATGTCAAGAAATATAAAGCTGCCTAGCAAGTGTGGCTCAGTGAATTGAACATCAGCTCATGCACGAAAAGATCACTGGCTCAATGCCTGGTCAGACCACATGCCTGGGTTTCAGGTTCAATCCCCAATAGCAGGGGTGCAGGAGGCAGCTGATTGATGTTTCTCTCTAATTGATGTTTCTCTCATTGATATTTCTTTCACATACTCTCTCTCTCTGAAATCAATAAAAACACATTTTTAAAATGAAATGTAAAGCATCAATGCTCAAAATATGGTCCACACACCAGCAGAATAAGCAGATTCATACACTTCACCCAGATATATTGAACCTTCCCTCCAGTGCATGAATTTCGTGCACCGGGCCCCTAGTATAGTTATAAATAGGACTTAAACGAAGAATAAAGGCATTTTTAGACATGAAAGGACTCAAAAAAATTTCCTCTAATCTATCTTCTCTAAAGAAAGTATTATGAGGATATACTTCAGTAACATGAAAAAATAATCTAAGAAAGAAGAAGAAAATGTGTCTAAGACCAGTTTAATATAATTCAGAGCTACACTGAAAGAAATTTCAGAATGAACAGTAGGCCATAAAGGTAATGAGCATAAAAAAAGATTTATATTAGTTGGAAATGGGTTGAGGATGGTAGTGTGCATGGGAAAACAGATGTAAAAGAAAGTCATGATAAATATTAAAGCTAAAATATGATATTATTTTGAATAATTATTGATATATGTAATATGTATAGTATAAATTTTGTTTATTTATTATTATATTCATAATTAATAAGTTATATATTAATCCTTTTGGACTTTAGTGCTTCGAACTACATTGGATTACATTGCTTTCTCTAAGTGCCTTGTCATACAGAATTCTAGAAAAAGTAATATTCTTCATTTTTAAATACTGATTATTTTATCAAACTATGGACAATTCATAAAACATATTGAACACATAACTAAAATGTAAATGGTACAAATGGAATGATACTAATGTGTAAATGCAAATCATGATAATAACTAGGGGCCCAGTGCACGAAAATCTTGCACTGGGGAGGGGGTTCCTCAGCCCAGCCTGCCCCCTCTAACATATTGGGAGCCCTCAAGGAATGTCCTACTGATGGCTTAGCCCCACTCCCTGCTCCCCATGTGGAGCAGGCCTAAGTCGCAGTCTGGCCTCTGTTTGTGGGAGGCGACCAGGCTAACCAGGGAAAGCCACCAGCCCCATAACCCCGCTGCTGCAGCCACTGCCAGTCATTGCAGCCACCAAGATGTTTTCATCATCACGGACTCCAGAACCTTCACCATGAAAAACTGACAACTTTCTTCAGGCATTTTCAAGATGTGTCTTTCATAGGATATGACCTTTCTTTCTTTCTTTCTTTCTTTCTTTCTTTCTTTCTTTCTTTCTTTCTTTTTTTATCCTCACCTGAGGATATGTTTCCATTGATTTTTTAAGACTGTGGAAGAGAAGGGAAAGACAGAGAGAAACATCAAAGTGAGAAGAACACTTTGATTGGTTGCCTCTTGCATGAGCCCTGACCCGGGCCATGGCCAGGGAGGAGCCTGCAACCTAGGTTCATGTCCTTGAACCCAGACCCTGCAGTCAGCAGGCTGAGGCATTGTGCACTGAGCCAAACTGGCTAGGGCAGGATATGACATTTCTTAGCCCTCCAGCAGTGAACCTTAATTTTTTTTTTCTCCAGGAGTGTGGTGGAAAAACCCTAGATTACCTTTTTGGATTCTTATTACCCAAGTTATTAAGAATATTACCAGTGGCTTACAGGGAGCTTAGCCAATGAGCGTTAAGAAAAGGTGTTTCCTCTGTAGTTCACTCCGATTACTGGTTCCACCCCTGCCCCTCCAATCCCAGCTCCACCCCTACCCAAGCTTGTAGGATGCATCTGGCCTAGGATGCAAGCCTGGGCAGAAGACCCCAAACCCCTGCAATTGTCAGCTGTGCCCCTTCCCAGGCCTGCAGTCTCTGCCTGAGGCTGTAGGCCTGGGCAGAAGACCCCCAAATTCCTGAGATTGTCGGCTCTGCCCCTTCCCAGGACAGAGGTCTCCACTGGAAGCTGCAGGCCTTGGCAGAAGATCCCTAAACACCTGTGATCACTGGCTCCAGCCTTTCCCAAGTCCCTGTGATTGCTGGCTGTGCCCCTTGGCCTCCCCTGGCTAACAGGCCTGGCTACTTCAGTTGCGGGGCTGAGGTGGACTGGGCGCCGTCATCTTGTGGCTATGGGCGCATCCATGCTTGTCATGGAGTGACAACTAATTTGCATATTACTCTTTTATTAGATAGGATAATGATATTGTGTATATTTTGCTTTAAACTGTAAAAATGTAAAATACATTTTGATTCAGTTGTGGGATGTCAGTGGGATAAGAAAAGAAGAAAAATTGTAGGTGCACTGATTTCTTCATTGTGTCTAGTATAGAGAAAACAGAGCCAGTCTAAAGCTGGTGATTGAAAACCATAGAGAATAATATCAAGTAGTAAATATAAATAATAGAAAAGCTAAAACAAACAAGAACAACATCAAAACAAGACCAAAACACACCTGAGACAGAGGGAAAAAGTAAGCATATGAATGTATTAAAGTTTTTACCTTTTATCTGGAAACCAACAGATACTATCTGAAGTCTTAACAAAACCAAGAGTACAGTGTTATTTAGAAATATGATGCTAAATATCAGAATAGCCAAAAAGAAAAGCAATCAAAGTTGTCTTTGGAAACCTTTGTAGATCAGTAGGGGACAGTGAGGATAAATTTATGTTTTATCCATTTCCCATCTCTACAAGTTTGAATATTTCAAACATTACATATGTAATATTTATATATATATTAGATATGTAGTTACTACCAACTTGAATAAGAACAGAAAATTTACTAGTAATTTGGTTAATTCAATACATTTTTTGAGCATCTACTTTGTGTGCTCTTATGCTAAGCACTGGGTCTATACAATGAGGCAGACAAACATGGTAAAGCTTACCACGATAGAACTTACTGTCTAGCAATAAAGACAGACATTAAGTAAATAATTACACAAATAATTATTCAAACACTTGTTTTATGTACTGTAAATAATACGTGTATAATGAGAAAATAAAATGGGAATTTAAACCTGAGAGACCAGTCTGCTTTGGGCAAAGTTATGTAATAAACAGTATTCAAAATTTGATTTCTTGGTATTGATATATAAAGGGCATTGGATCCACAGCAAATAATCAGTAAGAGACACAAATGTTTAACTAAAGGCAACTAAAATAGCTCCCACTTAAGCTAAATTCTGTCTTTTATTCAATATATCTCAGGTCAGAAATAAAAACATTTACAGATTTCCATTGTTTTAAGTTTTCTGAACTTAAGAAATTTCTCCACCAAATGAATCAAATCATTAAAAAAAAATTTTTCCAAAAACTAATATATTAAAAGTTGACAATTTGGCAATCTGCTGCTGTGAGGCAAGGTGAAGATCAACCCACTTTAACATTTGGGGGGGGGGGAAAGCAGATTTTTTCAGAGCTGTCAAGAACTTCAAGTTGTGAAGGAAGTAATTTGATCTCCTGCACTTAAAAACTATTTACTTACCCATTTCCATCAGCATTCACTCACATAAACTAAGTGTGAGGGCCAGAAAGCATATTTTTATTCAACCTGTATCTAACTGGGATATGGAATAGAGTGTGAGAGAGTTGTGGGTCTTCTGATGTGTCCAGAGGGCTGGCCAGCCCAGGGAGGCCTGTCCTGAGCAGAAGAGTTTCAAGGGGCTCAAAAGGAGAGTACATTAAATAGTTAGAAGACCATTTTATAATGTAACTAGAGGCCCAGTGCATGAAATTCTTGTATGGGTGTGGGGGAGGGGAGGCGTTCCCTTGGTCCAGCCTACACCTCCAATCTGGAACCCCTCCAGGGATGTCCGGCTGCCGTTTAGGCTCTAAACTGGCAGTCGGACATCCCTCTCACAATCCAGGACTGCTGGCTCCTAACTGTTTGCCTGTCAGTCTAATTGCCTTAACTGCTCCCTTTTGCTGGCCTGCTCACCTCTAACTGCCCCCCACTGGCCTACTTTTTCTTACTGCCCCTCTGCTGGCCTGTTCACCCCTTACTTCCCCCCCTACTGGCCTGGTCATTCCCAACTGCCCCCCCGCTGGCCTGGTAGCCCCCAACTGACCTTCCCACTGGCCTGGTCAACCCTCACTGCCCCTCTGCCAGCCTGGTCGCCCCCAACTGCCCCTCCTGTCAGCCTGGTTGCCCCACGCAGCCTGCTGTTTAGTCATCTGTCTGGTCGTTTTGGTCATGCCAGCCCCTGGCTTTTTATATATTAGAACAGAGCTATCATTACTGGCCCTTAAAACAGTCTGGGTTTTCTTATGTGCCATGGCAAAATTAAGATGGTCACACCAATTGTTACCTGCTGGAACCCCAGAATGGAAAACTCAACACGTACAACGTATTGAGTATCAATTACTGTCTATTTCAACCCCAAAAGCCTATATGTACAGATGTATGAACCTGTACACTATTGTTTTTGAAAAGCAAATGTAATAATAGGTGAATCAAAGACTTTTAACATTTAAAAAGTCAAAGACTTTTAACATTTAAAAAGTCAAATTAGATTGCTAATTGCCTCTACGTGCTTCCCAATTTTGGGAATTTTACCAAACCACTAGAAAACTAAAGTTAGGACAATAATTTCAAAGAAGGTCAAATTTCAGATTGACTTCCTTGGGAACCCCCAAAAGAAGCAGTATTTATTTACCAATGTTACTTTGTTGTTGTTGCTTTCTTTCGGGAGAATAAGGCATATTTGATTTATTAAATCCCTTCCAGTCTGAAGTCTTACATTAACACTAATAATTTTCTGCTTTGGAGAATACCTGATATTTTATAATAGCGTGTTCCAGAATCACCTTAGAAACATGAGCACATGCCAATGCCCTAAATGCTTTACATATATTAACTCATATACTTCTCACGCATTCCTAGAAGGTTAATATACAGAAGGGCCTGCCTTGAGGAAAGAGAGATATGGTTAATATCCAAAGTCACTCAGCTAAATAAGTGGTGGAGATGGCATTTAAACCCAAGCAGCCTGTCCCCAGGAACTCAAGTGTAAAAAGGATATCTTGTAAATAAATATCGTATCTTTACGTTGATTATCATTATTGTTTCATCAACTTCCACCTTGAGACTGGGTAAGCCTCAGGTGTCAATGATTCCTCTACCTCTTGAACATTCTTTCTCTTCCCCTTGGCTCTACCTGCATTTCTGGCCTGCCTGTCAAATAGTTAATGATCTGCACACAAACACTTATGTGAACTAGTGGAGCTCAGCCTTTAAAAGAATCCTAAGGGAATCCTTTACAGACTCCCTCACAATATGAATAATCACCTCCTAATTTATTCATCTGTAAAACGAATTTAATTTTACAGAGTTTCTTCAGACAGGGCCGCCTTGAATCATGTTGTTTTAGCTCTTCTCAGATGCATCCGCATTGCTTTGACACTGTGAATCTGATTATTTCAACGTCGACAACAACCATCCTCCTTTTAGAGTGTGTAAAAATGAAAAGTATGTAGCACAAAAACGCTTTGTTAGAGACTATTTCTCACAAAATGGAGACATTACCTCCTCTTACTGCTTGGAATGCTTATTTGTTCAGACACAGGACAGTGAAAATAAAGTGTAAGTATCCATAATATTACCGTATTTCTATTAATTTTAATTTTGCCAAGCCAAACCTTTCTATAAAATTAAACTTTTGCATCAACTCACTACTCACTTTAATGTCAAGAAATTTTCTGTTCTATATGCTTTTTAGACTTTTGAGTACATTTCAGCCAATTCTGATTGTCATAATCACCTCTTTCATGGACCTACCAACTCTCAGAGTTCCATCCACCCTGTGGCAAGTTCAGTTTTCTGACATCAACAAGGAAACCAGACTAAAGCATATCTCTGGGTACTTTAAGCAAAAGCTAAAGTGATCCAAGAAGGGCAGACATTCCAAAGTTGCCGCCAAGTCAATCAATGATAAGTGAATGCACAACTTGACATTGGAAGCACACAACAGCTTTCGTCTCGTTGCTGAACTCCGCATTTTGATCTGGTGTACTCACTTCAAGCTCGAGGTTGAAATTTAGCTCTTCTGTTGTAATAGAAAACCATCCCAATTATTGACCAGCACTGGAGATAAACATTAATGGGAATAACCTCACTTCCCCTCCCTCCCCCCACCCCAAGGTCTCTGAAACACATTTTCTAAACTCTTCCATGTGATCCGGATCATATTATGGATTTGTTAACTTTGCGATACGTTCGATGGAAACATCATAATTCTTTCCATGACAACAGTGTCTGATGTTACAGATGCCCACCAGCAAGGTCAAGAGTTGACAGATGGATGTTTGGAGCCACGTAATTACAATTCCCAAACCATTTTAAAGAAGGTAACCAAAGAAAGGTAGATGCTGGACTAAAACACACCAAACAATAAAAAGCACAAAAATAATTGTTTCAAATTTAATGAATCTTTCTTTGATATGACAACCCATCTAAGAATCTCTGAATTCCCTTTCGTAAAAGTCAAAACACTTTTTAGATGGTAGCAGTTTATCTAAATTACTGTTTTTTCTCCATCGGCCTTTAGGCTTAATCTCATTTGCTTTTATGGATATGGTAACCCTTCTGAATAGCTTTTAACCTTTTAAAAGTAGCCTTGACCCAAGAAGCCTAAAAAATTTTTAATACAATATTGAATAATAAAAATTGAACAATTGAGTGCTTTTCTTCCCAGCGGTCCGCATGCGGTACTCCAAGTGCTAGAGCAGACTTTCCACTGGAATAAAATAATTAAAATACCTGTATAGAGCTGGATTCTAGCAGAAACCTTCAGCTTTGACCTCTATTTCATTGGCTCCATTGTTCTTCCTGCCACCGCAATATCCTGGCGCTGTCTCTTCCAGAGAAAGCGTGTGCTTTCTCCTGCAGCACGTCTGCTTCCAGGGCTCTCTTTTGCTTCAAGGGCCCAGCGCACCATTATGGTAAAGTTAAGAAATCCGCAGCCTAAGATTATCTCTTTCAATCACATAGTGTGTAGATAACTTGGTCACTAAAAGGTATAAACCAAGCCTTTTGCTTGTTTTGTGGGGCATGTTCTGGGGCATTTGCTATATTGAGTGTATTAAGATGTAGGACAACATCATCCACAAATAAATTCACTTAAAAAAAAATCTGTGTTGTGACATTTAATTAAAAGGGGGAAAAAGGCAAGAGGGCACTCCTGCCAGCCCTGAGAAGGTGTAGGGGGCTGCCCTCCAGCCCAGTGCCAGGTCAGGCCAGGAGAGGGAGAGGAGGCCCTTCCCCAGGAGGAGCTACTCCTGACCCCTTGGACTTGGACGCGGCTCAGACCCACCCTCCTGCACCCGGAGCTCAGGAAGACCTATTGTTGGGAGTGTCAGTCAGCTGACATTCTGCCTCCTGCTTTCTCTATCTGAAAGGGGGATCTGCATTTTCTAAGCCAGTTGGCAGCAGGCACCCCAAACAGCAATGCACTGCAGGCCTCTGTATGGACTGTCACCCTGTGATAAGTGTGCCAGCTCAGTGGTGCACAGGTTTTCAGATACCCTCCCTTGGGCTATCCGTCTCCTCCTCCTCCCCCACTCCCCTCACACACATTGAGCATTAGACTCTCAGGCTCACTTCTCAACATCGTTACAATAACCCATCCCAGCCAGTGATGCTTAAAATTGAACCATGGTTCAGGGGAGCAGGAGGTCCTCCCTGCAAGCACCCTCATGTGTTAAACAGCCATGCCAGGTAGCGCTCTGCCTTCTCAGAATCGACTACTTATGGAGACCATCTGTCAATAGAAGTTAGTTTTTATGCAAGTCCTCTAACCTAGCATTTGAAGGATAAACAAACTTGTCCTTACACACTTTTCTTTAAGAGCAGCATTTCCCTAAATGTCCATGCTAGCTGCCTGCTTCCACCGTGGGCAAAACAAGCCCAGTGTGGGGCCCACTGGTACCTCCAACAGGACGGCAAATGTGCAGCTGAGACTTGCCATGCCAGGCTCCGTAGATGGTTGGAATTATTTCATTTGGCACCATGATTGCCTCAAATGATACATATTTTCAGAGAGAAAAACACTGTGAAAGTAAACTCAATCCAATAGGGACATTTATTCTCTAGGCTTAAAATTAATTTCCTGTATTTCTCCGGCTTTAAAAAAAATCTGTTGAAACTGCAACCTTATGAGAGGAAAAATCAGAAACTATTTCTTTTACGCTGAGCCCAGTATCAGATGAAATGGAAATGTAAGGATTTCCTTAGCGTGAACCCACTGGAATTCTGCAGCTGAGAACCGAGGTCTGCAGGCTGTTTTAGGTTAAGACCTTGCTCCACTCCATGTTAGGTAATCAGATGTCATTTAGGCAAAATAAATGGGAAGTACTCAGGGAATCAGAAGAGGTGAAAGAGCAGAATCTGGTTTGGATAAAAGTTTAATTCTTCAGTTCCAAGAGGCATAGCCCTTCGAAGATGCTGAGCAAAGTCAGACAGGAGTGGCAGAGTAATGAAGATGGATGCGGCTTGTTATCAGCAAGCCGTTTACTGGGGCTTGACATAACCTTAAACATTGCAGATAGCTCAATGGCACTTGCCACTAAAGGCCTAATTAATGAATAGCAGGCCCTAAATTAACAATGTGCATTTAACAGATGAATTCTGGGCGCTCATTAAATGATGTTCAAATTCCAAGCAGAAACTGTTGGCTTATCCCTGCCGGGCTGCTCCATCCGCTGGGTGTTTGGGAGGAGTTTCCACCAGGGCTGTCTTGTCTCCTAGGCCTGGAGACCAACTGCAGAGCAGAGAGGGACACGGTTCTTAGGGGGCACCGGGCAGAGAAGCAAGCTCGGTTTTGAGTGGTGACACCTGTGCTGCCTGTTAGACAGGATCAGAAATGATCTCATATTTAGTTGGTGCTGCCAATAAAAGTTAAAAAAAAAAAAGAGAAAGAAAAAAAGTTTGAATTCTAACCAACTCTACCAAGGACGGAATGAGGCTTTTCGGAGAGCAGCCCCACCATGCACTTTTGTGGGCGGGCTGGAATGTTCTCTGGGGGAGGAAGGTTTAGACAATGTGTAGATTTGGTTGGCGAAAGCTTCATTAATAAACAATTAAGGGCTTGTGGTGAGGGAGCAGAGGTTGGCTGGCACTGGTGCCGACAGCCCCTTGCACTGAAGGGGAGGCCCAGCCCAAAAGCTAAGGCACAATGACCACAGCCAACCCAAAATGCTTTCTGCAGCCAACAGTAGCTAGCTAATTATCTACCTTGTTTTGGTGGGGTGTTTCCTCTTGATTTCAAGGAATAAAATGGGGATCTGTGGACTTGTAACAAGGATGTAGCCCTACAGGAAGGTATGTATGTGGCTATTAAATAATACTGCTTTCAACTCACACAGGAGTAAAACAAAGACAGAAGCCAAGTGTGAGTAAGAAATTGGAAAGTCAATTAAGTGGAAAAGAAACATTCTTAAAAACTTTTGTGAGAGGTGGCAATAAAAGGGGTTCTTGCAAAGCTATGGTGAGGAGTGGAGTGGATTTAAGAGGAGAAGTTTTGCTCTGACCGGTTTGGCTCAGTGGATTGAGTGGCGGTCTGTGGACTCAAGGATCCCAGGTTTGATTCCAGTCAGGGGCATGTGACTTGGTTGCAGGCACATCCCCAGTGGGGGACGGGGGAGTGCAGGAGGCAGCTGATCGATGTTTCTAACTCTCTGTCCCTCTCCCTTCCTCTCTGTAAAAAATCAATAAAATATATTTTTTTAAAAAAAGAAGAGAAGACGTTCAGGAAACATCTCCTTTTGAGTGATGTCTGCTCTGGCTAATGTCCTGGACAGGCTCTTCTGTTGAGGGGAAAACGTCCCAAGGTTTAGGGGCCATCACCCTCCAGAAGCATTCATGCTGAAGAAAGCGCAGCTGCCCGCTGAGGGCACAGGGCAGAAGTTGTGTGAGAGCCCGTGCAAATTCCCCATATTGTAGTGCCAAGGTCCATGTATGGTCAAAAGCAAAGGCCTTCTCCTGTTTCTATGGATCATTCTCACACCAGGCTTTTCAAACTTGGATTTGTGTCTGTTCAGGGATGGGTATTCCCCGGGCCGCATAGAGGTAGTAGAAAAGCAAAAAAGCTTGCCAAAGGAGAAAAAAAATAACCCTTAATTTTAAAATGCCAAAGAGAGTTTTGTTGGAGCAGGGGCTAGGGCTCGGGTGCTGTGCTCTGCTTGCCTGCCACCTAAATATTCCTAAGTAATTAATGGGTAGGAATTGAACTACATGAGGGGAAAACAGGTGTTTCTCTTTTCCCAATGGCTTCTCTCATTTATTATATATCTAGTCAAAAGTTTCTTTTTGAGCAGACTTTGTCACATACAGCTAAACAGAAGCTGTGCTAAAAAGAACCCTAAGCAATCATTTTAAGAGCTGCCCTCATTCCACATTGTGTGACTGAATACAAATCCTTTATTCTTCCCAGTTTGATGATGAGATGGAGATTTAACCTCTGCTTGCCATCATTATCAGTTCACTGAATTTCTGAGTCTAAACCACAAAGCTCCTGACAATGTAAGTTCCTGGATGTTTGCCCTTGCCCGATTCCCCCCACGCCCAAAGCAGTCCAAATACAGAGCTTACTGGGAGAGAAGGAGATCAATGGGAAACAGTTTCTCATTACAACATTCCCCTAGATTTCTCAGAACTCCATCCACAGGGTCTCTAGTCCCAGTGGTCATACAATTAGGGAGAGAAAAAGTGAAATTCAGACAGTAAAAGAGAATGAGCAAGGGAGAGACGCAAATCACAGCATCTTTTTCTGCCTCCATTATAAGCTGCATGGCCCAGCTCATCATAGCATATGTGTGTAGGCTGCATTTCCTCAGGTTTCAAAAGTCTGATGGTTCAATGATAAATGTATGCCACAATGGAACAACTAAAGAACTATCCTTTATAGAACAGTCACTGGCAAAATTTCAAGATTCCCTAGCCCATTTTCTGATTCAAAGGGTTCCTGGGGTACCTCATATGTGTCCAAAATCACTGCACGTGTCCTCTGTTTCCACGGTATGGCATTTTCTCTGTCGTTCCTGACTCCCAGAATGACTCTCCAGATGTTATAACTGACATCAATGTTTAAGCCAGATATTTCCACCCAAATAGCCTCTTTTAAGAGTCTGACCTTGGCCTGTGGAAGGTTTCCCCGACCTACATAAAAGGAACCCAGACTTTTCCAGTCTAACATATTATCTAGGAAGTTAAAGGCTAGTCACTTATTCATTGGAGGGTCTACTCCTTAGGGGACACATCATCAACCCCCAACCTGGCAGCTATAAATTGTCTCTTCTGACCACAGAGCATTTCATCAGCTATTTTTACCAGCCCAGATTGTCATGTCGAGGTAAGCCCACATTGGCTGACTTTAGTAGAAGCTGTCACTCTCAGATCCTCAAATGAACATGATCAAGTGAAATAATTTTACCAAAAATCTTGCTATTGTATACGGGATAATATATTAACCCAGATGTTAGCCTTATCTTGTAGGAGTGCCTCTTGCATTGAGATTAAGCATAACAGAACTTTACTTCTCTTTCAAATAAATAAATAAATAAATAAATAAATAAATAAATAAATAAATAAATAAATCTAGAAGAGTGCTCTTTCAAGTAAGGATTTCCATCTTAACAGCTCTATTGTCTTCAACACATGGCCCCAAGGTCACCGTGCCCTTTTGCATCCAACTGAAAGAAGGGAAAAGAGATGTACAAACATTCCTTAACCCCTCTGACTAAGCATTAACATCCTGTATACAATCCATTGATGAAAACCAATTGCATGATCCCTCCTAGATATACTAGTAAGGGGTAGAGAGTTAAAGATATAGTCCATGGCTAGAAAATCACTTCTCAACAATAATTTTACACCTTGGAAGAGGAAGCACAAATGTTGAGAAGAGCCAGGCATCTCTGCCAGAACACTAGACTAATACTGGTATATATCTTAACAAAAGAACTGTAACAGTATATGTTTCATTTCAATTTGCCCTTATTTTGCTTACTTATGTTTTAGGTATATTATCCCTTTTATTTCTCACCATAAACTACAATGAGACAGGTCAGATATTATTCCACTTTCAAAGAGATAATGTAAAGAATCATTTAAAAATTGTTTGAAGAATTAATATAACCTAAGGAAGGTAATGTCAGAGAAAATGTCAGAATAAGGACTTCAAAAAATCTCCTTCATAAAAGCCAAAAGAACAAAAAGGAAAAATTTTTCAGAAATCTGGAAATAAATCAAAGGCTTACAACAAGGAATTTTTAATCAATAATCTCTATTTAAAAAAAAACACACAAAACTATATGGTATTTTAAGTTCCATCCCTTTCTTAGTGCTGATATACACTTGAAAACTAACAGCTCCATAATTTCAGTAAATATTAGCAGTCTAGCAGTTACTAGTGGGTTCCCAGAGAACTGTTATTATTTGACCAGTTCAGTTTCCTACCAACTTTCACTTGAAGCATTGTCTTTATTTGACCTGACCCAGGCTTATTAAACAAGAATTCTATACCCAGCAAAACTATCCTTTTTAAAAAAGAAGAAATTATAACATTCCCAGGGGGACAAAAACTGAGAATTTGTCACTAGCTGACCTACCCTATAAGAAATACTAAAGGGATTTCTTCATGAGAAAATTAAAGAAAATTTGACAGTAAATAAAACCCATATGAAGAAATGGAGAGCATTAATAAAGATAAATATAGGTACATAGATAAATATAAAGACACCAGAGGCCCGGTGCATGAAATTTGTGCACAAGATGGGGAGGGGGAAGGGAGGGGGTTTCCCTCAGCCTGGCCTGCACCCTCTCCAATCTGGGACCCCTCAGGGGATGTCCACAGGGATGGAGCCTAAACTGGCAGTTAGACATCCCTCTCACAATCTGGGACTGCTGACTCCTAACTATTTCTGCCTGCCAGCCTGATTACCCCCTAGCTGCTCCCTTGGTGGCCTGATTGATGCTCAACTACCCTCCTCTGCCAGCCTGATCACCCCCAACTGCCCTCCCATGCCAGCCCAATCGCCCCCAACTGCCCTCCGCTACTGACCTGTTCACTCCCAACTGCCCTACTCTGCCAGTCTGATTGCCCCCAACTGCCCTCCCCTGCCAGTCATCTTGTCGTGGCCATCTTGTGGTGGCCATCTTGTGACAACATGAGGGTGGCCATCTAGTGACAACATTATGCGATGCCACATAGTCTCTTATTATATAGAATTATAAAGCCTTTGTAATTATTTTCTTCCATAACATTTTAAATACACCTGTATAAAGCAATAATTATAAATCTGTTGATAGGCAAATAATGTATAACTAGAGGCCCAGCACATGAAATCGTGTGGGGATAGGGTCCCTAGGCCAAGCCTACAATCAGGGCCATGTCTAATCCCTCGTGATGTCCTGCAATGCCTTGCGATGCCCCGCGACACTCACCTTCACTGCCTTGTAACACTCCTCGACACTCCCTGCCCTGCAATGCTCCTTAATGCTCTCTGCCCTATGAAGCTCCACAACACTTGCCTCTGCTGGCCCAAAATGCTCTGCGAAGCTCCTTGCCCTGCGATGCTCGGTGACACTCTCTGCAGCCCCTGGACGTTCACCACTGCTTGATGCTCGCAGCCACTCAACAGTCCCCAGTCCCACCCCACCACCACCACCCCACCACCCCCTCCCCCCATTTGCCGTGGTTTCCCACTCGCCATGCTGTTATCAGAGCTTGTGGGGCAGCAGGGGAGGGACTAACGGGTTGTCAATGAATGCACCTCATGGCAACTGGTCAAATGGTCATTCAGTCATTACACTTATGGTCCTGCCTTTTTATTATATAGGATGGTGTCATTTGTATAACAATAATATCACAAAGGAGAAGGGAGGAAATTCAGCTAGGAACAAAATTTTTATAAATTATTAAAATTAAATGGTTATTAAAACAAACTAGATTGTGATAAATTATGATGTTAAGTGTAATACTCATGGAAAACATTAAGAAAATAACTCCAAAATATAGCAAAAGGAGCAAAGGGATTAAGATGCCACACTTGAAACTGTGTAACTCAGAATTTAGTAGTGAAAATAACATAGGAACAGAAGAGATATAAGACATAAGAAAACAAATAGAAAAAAACAAATAAACTTCATTATCAGTTAGTACATTAAATGTAAATAAATTAAACATTCCAATAAAAAGACAAAGATTGACAGAATGTATTTAAAAAACCATGATCTTACTCAAGGGGAGAGAAATATAGAGGAGATGGGTTATTGGGTTATCAATAATTCTGACTATCATAAATAGATTGTTTCATTTACACCAACCAATATGAACCTTGTTAAGTTATAACCATATGCAAGAATGATCAGTATTTGTACCCCATTTGGAGAGACCTGGTCAAGCTATACACCATCAGAGCCAGACTCTGCTTAAGTAGAAGACCTAACAGTAGTTTCCAACCCTGACTACCCCTCAGAATAACCTAGATATTCCTGTAGTCTAACTCCTAGAAATTCTGATTCAACATAGAATATATAGCTAACTCCTTCCATCACACCCCCATATGCACACATGCACACACAGAGATGACATATCTATGTTTTTGAAAAGTTCAGATGAACAGCAAGGTTGAGATTTGTTACATTAAGACTGTGCAAGCCACGATTAATGGAAAAGAATAAAAACAGTACTGTGAGTAAGCCCCACTGACTGCCTTCATCATTAAATTTATATGCATATATAACTAGTTATAATATTTACTTTAAGCTTCAATTTCCCCTCACTTTTTATTTATAGGGGGAAAATCGTATCATAGAAAAAGAAACCTGTGATTTAAAAATCAGACATACTTGAAATCAAAACTCTACTCCACATGTCATTTGTTTATAATCTCCATAAATACTAAATATGTCAGTCTTGGTTATGCATCCATAGAGTGAGAACATCATACCTACCCCGCCTACCTCTCAGGGAGAGGATGAAGATGAAAAGGACTGACAAACTCACCTGAATACACGCTACTAGAGGAGAGGAAATTCTGAGGCTTTGTCCTTCAGTCCCCTTGACTTCTGGCTTACACAATTCCTTGGTTCTGTCCTGCAAGTGCCCTGGGAGAACGGGTCCTCTTCTCCAGTATTTTTGGAAAGGTAGGATGAGTTTCCTGAGAGGGGGCTGCTAAGAAACCTGGCCCCTTTCTGGTGGGTGCCTTCCATTGCCTCTACTCAGCCTCCCTTTTGTGAGACCAGCTTGACAGGCAGGAAAAACATACATCTGTGCACAGTAAAGTTGTCTGTAGGTACAGGGGAAATGTTCCCTAGAAATGTTTAATATCATATAACACTCATCCTCGCATGGCATTACACAGAAATTGGACATGCATGGTCAATTCTAGTACAAAATACCACTCCTGCATCCACCATTCCATACTTCCCTTTGCACCCACCTGGTTATCCTTGATTCGTAACCACTCAGAACCAGCTCTGCCACTGGCTTACCCAGCCCCATGCACTCAATACTTCACTTCTCCCACCAGTAGGAGCGGTTAGAAAAGGCAAGACATGTGGCCTGACATGAATGGAAAGAGAAATATAGAATTCTCCATAAAAACGGGTCTGTCAATAATTGAGCCCGGCTGGTGTGGCTTTGTGGTTGAGGGTCAGTCCAGGACCCAACAGGTCACCTGTGTGATTTCTAGTCAGTAAACATGTCCAGTTGCAGGTTCAATCCCCAGTGTGGAGCATGCAGGAGGCAGCCCAGAGATGATGCTTCTCTCTCATTGATGTTTCTATCTATCCCTTTCTCCCTTCCTCTCTCTCTAAAAATCAATAAAAACATATTTTTAAACAATTGAGCTTTGATTTTCTCAAATTTGCAATTAATAATGTTTTATCTCACTTATTTTTTTCATAGCATGAAGTAAGATAATATATGTCAGATGCAGTTTGTAATTTGTTAGGCACTAAATAATCATGTGATTTAATGGCAGGATCTCAAAGTGGGTCAAAAAATTAGAAGGGAGTAATTCTCATTTCCTGAAGCCTTTTCCCATGTGTCACATTGTCCTGTTATCATTAATTGTGTGTCTGTAAATCATCCTCTTGAACAATAAGCTTCTTCAGAGCAGGGATTGTCTTTTTTGTTCAAAATTTTGGTTTTACTAGAGCAGGAGGCATGGTCTGACAGTCAGGAGGGCATGGAATTTTGACTGTTTGGGTTACAGCTATATCCTGTGAACTTTTGACCAGGGCCTGGTGCAGAGTAAGCACTCAATAAATATTTGTTGAATAAATGAATAAGAAATGTTGACTGGAGTGAGTTAAAATTAGGCAAAATTTTACGTGATAAAGTGAAATGGCACTGGTTTTCATCTTTAGAGAGGAGCAAGCAAGATTGGCTCAAGGCAGCATTCTTCGTCTTTGAGATGTCCTCTCTGCATGCCCTTCTCTTACCCTCTCAGAATGTCTCTCCCTCGGCCTCCCTGCCTCTCTACTTTTATCTCATTCTTTTGCTCCAGCACATTTCACATCATTGTATGATTACTCAACACCCTTGCCTTACACTCTGGCCCAGGTTTCCTTATCAAGCTCCCAGATTGCCTTCACTCTTTAGCCCCTTTTATTTACCACCTCCTCTCCTGTCCTGAAAGGTCATAGCGAAGTTCAGAAATCACTCCCATACATCGTAGGAAGAATATAGTTCATCCTGTATTTTTGTGTCCTGTTTCTGGAGTGTTTTTTCTGCCAGGACCCCAACTTCTCTCCCCCAGATCTCCATAGCCTACGCATTACTTCCACTTCTGCCTTATCATTCACTATTTACCACTTACCTTACAGGAGGGATGTTATATGACTCAGGGTTCTCTAAAGAAACAGAACCAGTAGGATGCACATAGAGAAAAATATTAAATACTAGAGGCCCGGTGCACAAAAATTTGTGTGCTCGGCGGAGGGGGGGAATCCCTCAGCTTGGACTGTGCCCTCTCTCAGTCTAGGAACCCTCCAGGAGATGTCCACCTGCTGGCTTAAGCCCTCTCCCTGGGGGATTGGGCCTAAGCTGGCAGTCAGACATCCCTCTGGCAGCCTGGGAGCCCTCAGAGGATGTCCACTTGCCAGCGGGGAGCAGGCCTAAGCTACAGTCGGACATCCTTAGCACTGCTGAGGAGGCAGGAAAGGCTCCCACCACCACCGCTGTATTGGCAGCCATCAGCCTAGCTTATGGCTGAGTAGAGCTCCCCCTGTGGTAGCACACTGACCAACAGGGGCAGCTCCTGCATTGAGCATCTGCCCCCTGGTGGTCAGTGTGTGTCACAGTGACCAGTCATTCCCAGTGGTTCTGCTGTTAGGGTCAATTTGCATATTACCCTTTTATTATATAGGATTAGAATTGGCTCATGTGAGTGTGACAACTGAGAAGTCCCCTGATCTGAAGTCAGAGAGGAGGGGATTCAGGGGAGCTGATAGTGTAGTCCAGTCCAGCCCAAGCCTGAGGCCTTGAAAACCAGGAGAAGTGGTGACATAGCTTCAGTTAGAAGACTGCAGGCTTGAGACCCAGAAAGAGCTGAAGTCTCACATCAAGTCTGAAGACAGGCAAAAGCTGGGGTCCCAGTGGGAAGGTGGTCTGGCAGGGCACATACTCCTCTCACTAGGGGCAGGGGCAGAGGCAGCCTTTTTGTTCTATTCAGTTCTTCGACTGATTGAATGAGGCCCACCCTTATTAGGGAGAGTAATCTGCCTTACTCAGTCTTATAATTCAAATGTTAATTTTATTTCAAAACACCCTCAGAGACTGTCCCAGCTTGCCCCAAATTCTATTAATTTCTTATTCTGCCTTAGCCTGGTCAGTCTGGACAAGCGCAGGTGTCCAAGGGTCAGCATAACAAAGTCTTCCTCAGATCTTTAAGGCCTAAGGCAACCGAGCCAAGTCATAAACATCAACACACAGACACAGACGTCAGTCTGCCATCACACTGGGGTTTCTTACCAGTTCCTAGTGGATCCTAGCACCAGCACAGCCACCCGGCGATGCACACCAACAAGGATGAAGATGAAAACGGGAGCGGCCGGTCTGGGTCGGGGCGGAGCATCTTGGGGTCATCTCGCAGAGCAACGTGGAGTCCTCCTCTCTCGGGGCAGGAGACACTGAGTGTCAAAAGTCCATCGTTTTTATGTGGTCGAGTAAACACGACAGTCCTTATCGGTGGCTGCCTGCAGTCATGTGCTGTACTGGTGCGATATGGGTCTAGGGTACAAGTTCTGGGCGTTCACTCATTTGGGAAAGTACTTTGGGTTTTGTGGGTCTCACAGAGGGTTACAACTTCATATTGAAATATGGAGTCACCACATACTAATAGAATCATAACTATAACATAGACACACCCAGAATAACGTTTCACCCGATATCTGGGTACTCTGTGGCCCAGTCAAGCTGACAAGTAAAACTAATCATCACAGTATGAACTTGTCACCTTAGCCACCTGCCTAAATATTAATTGTTTTAGCTTATTGCTTCTCTGAGGTATTTACCATACTTTTTTTTCTTAGCACTTGATGGCATCCCAGAGCAAGTGCTGTGAAATGGAAGATGTTCTCCACTCCCAGCCTCTGCCTTGTCTCGCTTCCCAAGCCTGAGGCCCCAAGCCCGCAGGACAACACCTCCCTAAAATGAGCCTCTGATGCCTGCAGGGAGCCCTGCAGGGAACCACAACAACCTCTTTATTCTCCTTCTCTGCTCACCCCGCAGCCTACAAATGTTGACTTTGTGCCTCAAACACATTCACCCTTTTCATTTCTGTAACCTACCATGGATGCCTAATGGCTAGGCAGCCCATTCACCAATATTCATGTAGTTATGTAGTTAAATGTGTCAAATAAACATTATTACAAGTTTTAGTTTGTGCTAAACACTGTGTTCAAGTTAAAAGGACATGGGATGAATAATCAGAAGACTTGAGTTTGAATACTGGCACCCTTACTTGCTAGAAATATGAAAATAAACAAAACAGTGAATTCATTGAGCCACAGCCTTCATTCACTACTAAAAATAAAAACAAACAAACAAAAAACAACTTTAAAAAGACTCTGAAGGACAGGAGTCTCAAGCAAACTCTTCGTAAAGCTCCAGGAATCAAATAGAAACGGAAGGAAAGAAACATAAAATCAAAGAGCAGAAATGGCTGTGCAATTGCTGCAACTAATAGGAAGTGCATTGTGCTTGGAGGAGGCGTTTCGTTGACCATAGCAGGACAGAGACACTGTGCTTTTCGAAAGGCCTTCATTTATCATAAAAATGATATCAGTATCATGCAGACCAGCTGTGAGGCTCTCCGAGGGTGAAAGAGACAGGACAAATGGTGTCTGAGCGTGGAGGGAGGGAGGGTCACAACTCTTCCAGCGCCGCCACGTAACCCATGGGCAGCAACAACGAACTGGCCTCGACTCAGACACCCCCAAAGCAAAGGTGGGGTCATGGCAGAAGGATATACAAGAAAAATTCATGTCTCTGCTTGATAATGGATGTTCTCTTGTACTCAAAAAGCTTGGGTGAATTATGAAAGACATTTATCAGACATTAAAAAAATTCCAACATTGGACATAATTTACCATCATTTATCAGACGCTCGAAGCTACAATGTATTTTTCATTATGTGATATAGAAACGTATGTGCAATGAGTGGGTGGGTTTCTCTATAACATCCAATCCACACTAGACTACTAGTAATTGGGTTCAGCCAAATAGAGGACAGGGCACTCCGGGTCATCCAACATCTTAAAGCTGGAAACAAAAATCACTCCAAATGGGACTTAAACACAATGAAAACTGAACCCCCCGTATCAGATAGCTTAACCTTTCGTATTGCATTGTCATGAGGGCAGTAGGCTTGAACATGACCAAGTCAAATGAAGTCTATGTTCAACCATAAGCAGGATAGATTCTACCTTATACCTATTCTCTCTGTCTAAACTCACTGAGGCTTTACACTCTTCGTTGCGTTGGCTTCTCCATGGCCTGATCAGGCCTCAGTTGTATCTAACGGATCTCAATTTGTCCCCTAGACCTGGTAAATCACAACTTCATTTAGAAACGCAACAGCACTCTACCTATCACTGTCTCCTTTGATCCTCTGACAATCTTCTGGGAGGTGTCAGCTGTGTCAGAAGAAATACTATTGTTCTGTTCTGTTGAAAAAAATAAGTAACAACAACAACAAAAAAGGCTATCCAAAGGTCTAACCACTGCTAAGTATCAGGGCTGACAGGAGAGCCCAGGTTTCAGGACTCCCTAGTCCAGTGCTCCTTAAATATGGAAAAGAACTTCTTAAAGCTTGCGGCTGTGAGACCCTCACAATGTGCTCCGCTGGGACATCTCTTAATTTCCTCTTCAGGAGCTCCTTAAGAATAGCATAAGGGTATATCCAGCTGGAACTATTTACACCGACTGTACAGCCTGGAGGCAGGGGATGGACTTAATGACCCTAGGCTAATCAATTCCTGCTTCCTAACACAAGGAGTGATTGCAAAGTAATGATCCACCAGACCCAGACAAACATCGCAGTTATACATTAAATAAAGTTTCTGATTCTTCATTCCATGATAAATGTATGGTTAATCCTGATTCCTGATCCATCATAAATTGCTCTTCTCTTCAGGGTCACTAAGTGACATCTGACTGTGAGTTGTAGAGGAAGTTGAGCAGAAGAGCTTCGGCTGGAGTGGGTGCAATATTGTAGGTATTGTAAGTGTTCGCATTAATCTGTTACCATCTGTCTTTATTTTGCTAACCCACTCAATCGGACACCATAAATGTTAACAGACATAAAAATGCTTTTCTTCAGCATTAGGCACACATATCTTCTTGCTTCACCTCCTGAATTTCAGACAGCCATTGATTATCACAGGCAATACTACGGTGATCCCCCAGCTCCCTGAAGTGGCTCTGAGCAATGATGCCACATAGTTCCAATTGCACAACCAGTTTTTGATACCATTTCAGGGCTCTGATGCTCCTGCACTTGGCAGAAAACTTGAGCCCCCTCTTCCACAAAAAGATCCGAAATGCAACCTTTCGCGCATCCTGTAAGATGTGGACTCAAACTGGAGTGGAGAAGGTTAAGCCAACTGCTTTCTATTTTCTTCCAAGTAGATTGAGATGGAGGTGGTAACACTCGTACCCCTGTGCCCACCATCCTACACATCAAAAATCAGAGCAGCCCCCGTGTCCTTGCTACTGTCTGTTACTGATGTATGGAAAAGCCATTCCTGGGATGACCTCAGTGAAAAGGTACTAAGCAATAGCCTTGCCTCAAGAATCTGCTATCACTGGGCCAGTGAGGGCTGTCTTTGAAATCTTTATCATCCTAAGTTTACTTTGGCAATCTTTCAAAGAAATGAATAATCTTAGAAGTCCATTTTGCTGAGACCTTTTGTCTGCATTGTAGTGGGTGCTGTGGTGTGCTGCCCAGACTTGAAACTGAAACATTCATTCCCTTACTGAACAGCAGTGTTGAGCGCTACAGCTAGCGGAGGCCCTCTCTAGTACTTGCCCTAGAGAGCCAGGGTCACAGTCCATCCCCTAAGGCCATCCACATGCCATGACTGGTCACTGCAAGTATTAAGGGCAAATGCACTCGCCCCAATTCAGGACAACTCTGCAAGTCTAAGCCAGTTTTAGAGCTCCTCAAAGGGCCCCATGATAAGCGTCACAGATCCTGAGGCCTTTGTTGGAACTGCATCACAGTATGACTTCTCCCAGACTTTTCTTTTCCTCCAAAGGCAGGCCCTTCTCTGAGTCCTGAGGAACCTGACTTATGATATGGATATTTGAAAGATACTGCACAGTTTGTTGGCTTATTTTTACTCTTCTTTTCAATGTGACTGATAATTTTGAGCTTTGGACTAGAGGGAGCCTTCATTCTAGAAAATAATTTCAAAAGTGACAAGGGAACATTGGTGAGCTAGGTAAGAAATATATGTGTTACTCTGAAATAAAAACTAATTTTACAGTATTAACCGGTATATCATTTGGAGTCAACTGCCAATTCTGTACCAGTTGAAATGTAGGTCCTTGTGTGCAATGGTAAAGAGAGAGCTAATACACCTCCTCAGCTACTCAAATGCACTTTTTTTATGAACTTCCTGCCTTCTCTGAAGGTCAGCCATTTGGGGTTTTACACTGCCACCCTCCCCTTCATATCTTTAGAGACAAAATCCTGATTGAGGAAGTAAAAAATCTTATTATTTATGAGGGGAGTAATAGAACCAGAAGCGAGAATAAGCACGTCAGGTTTGAGAAGCCCAAGAAGTACCTCCTTGCTCCCTAGTGTACTGGCTGCTAGTTATGTCTCAGCCCCCATTCCGCCTGCAAATGGGTGTCCATGTTCCCTTCCCTATGTTCCTCTATCCTTTATAATTCTTTATTTCTCTATGCCTATGCTTCCTTCCTCTGGTATTATCTCCATTTATCTCCAGGGATATTATAAAAAACAAAAATGTTTGAAATAGAAAGGGTTTTAATTTATTTACTGGAAAACATATATTACCTACATCACCATTAGAAATAAGGGACAGAGATATGAAATCAAGATAACAGTTTCATAGTTCCCAAGCTGCTGTGAGTCACTTTACCACTCTGCCCCACAATTACTATCTGTATGTATCTGATTCCATTCAAAAATCCAGTGGGAAGACTACAGGTCAATACCAGAATGGTATATTTTTTTAAATCATTAACTATATCAATGCCCTTTCCTAGATAAAGTGGAAAATACTGAAATAATATTGTCACCATTTAGCCAAAATACTTACATATCTCTTTGGTAGCTATGGTATGTTACTTCCATTTTTGTAGATGGCTGCTTAGTTATAAGCCTATAATTTTAATATTCTTCCATAATGACAGGGTAAAGCAACAATCTAACATACATGTTGATCCAAACGTTAAGAGTATGATTATAACAGAAAGGGACTGATTATACTACCTAAAGTTATCTATAGATTCAGTGCAATCCCTATCAAAAATTTAAAGGCATTTTTCATAGAAATGGAAAAAAGAATCCTAAAATGTGTAGGGAACTACATAAGACCTCAAGTAGCCAAAGCAATCCTGAGAAAGAAGACCAAATCTAGAAGCATCACACTTCCTGATTTCAAACAATATCACAGTGCTATAGTAATAAAAACAGTATGGTATTGGCATAAAAACAGACACATAGAGCAATGGAACAGAATCAAGAATCCAGAAATAAGCCCGTTTATACATGGCCAACTAATATTTCACAAGGAAGCCAAGAATACTCAATGGGCAGAGAATAGTCTCTTCAATAAATGGTGCTAAAATAACTGGATATTCATCTGCAAAAATTAAATTTAAAAAAATCAAATACTTAGATGTAAGACCTAAAACTATAAGACTCCTAGGAGAAAACATAGGGCAGGAAATCTCCTTGCATTGATCTTGGCAACGATTTTTTTGGATAAGACACCATAAGCAATAAAAGTAAAAATAAACAAGTAGCATTATATCAAACTAAAAACTTCTATGCAACAAAGGAAATAATCAATGAAATGAAAAGTTAACCTATGGATGGTAGAAAATATTTGTGAACCATATATCTGTTACAAGGTTAATACCCAAAATACATGAGGAGCCCATACAACTCAATAGAAAAAAACAACAAATAGTCCAGTTTTAAAATGGGCAGAGAACCTGGTTATACATTTTTCCAAGAGACATACAAATGGCCAACGTACACATGAAAAGATGCTCAGCTTCACTATAATCAAGGAAATATACATCAAAACAACAATGAGATATCACCTCACACCTGCTATAATGGCAGTCATAAAAAAGACAAGAGGTAAGTGTTGGTGAATAAGTGGAGAAAAGGTAAGCCTTATGTATTGTTGGTGCGAGTGTAAATTGTCATAGCCGTTATGAAAAACTGTATGGAAGTTCCTGAAAACATTTAAAAAAGAACTACCATATGATCCAACAATCTCACCTCTTGCTATGCATCTGAAGGAAATGAAATTCCTATCTTGAAGAAATGTTTGCACTCCCATGTTTACTGCAGCTTTCATTCCTCACAATAGCGGAGGTATGGAAACAAGGAATAGAATGATGGTTTCCAGTTACTGGAGAGTAGGGGGAATTGGAAGTTGTTGGCCAAAGGGTATAAACTTCCAGTTGCAAGATGAATAAGTTCTGAGGTGCTAAGTACAGCAGGGTGAGTATAGTTAACTATAATCTATACTAGAGGCCCGGTGCATGAAATTTGTGCATGAGTGCAGTCCCTAGACCTGGCTGGCAATCTAACAGCAAGCATCTGGCATGGAAGGGCAGGTTCCAGCTGACCTCTAGGCCCTGGGAAGCACCTGGGCCCCCAGGCCCCTGCACACCCCCATCTGCCTGCATCACAGTGCCTGAGTCCTCATGCAGAGATGTGGTGAGCATGGCTGGGCACCATGGGCCAGAGTGCAGTGTGGGCCTCTGGGCTACCCAGTGGCACCACATGGAAGCTGGGTGGGCTGCACGCTCTCTGCTGGCCTGCCTCACAGACCGGCTCCTGCGTGAACCCACAGGGAACCTGACTGGTGGCCCAGCTCACCTAGAAGAGGCTGCAAGGGTGAAGGGGCAGGGCTCCTCACAGGCACCAGGTACCTAAGGGTGGGGCTTCCACAGCATATCAGCCCTGGTGTCCTGGGGGATGGTAGAAGGAGGAGTGAGAGTGAGCTTGGTGGATGCCCCACGTTCTCACTGTACCTCTGTCCCCATCACCACCACCCCCAGATAGCCAGCAAGAGGTTGCAGCCCCCCTGCCTAACATCACATTGCAAACACCTACCATGTTCTACAACTCCCCCTGGTGGTCAGCACATATCATAGTGAACGATCAAACTCCTGGTCTCCCAGTGGAACTCCTGGTCAAATGACCACCCAAGGGGACAATTTGCATATTAGGCCTTTATTATATAGGCTATATATAAGCCTAAGCAACCAGAATGCTGGAACAACTGGAACAACCAGTCATTATGACATTCACTGACCACCAGGGGGCAGATGCTCAACACAGAGCTGTCCCCTAGTGGTCAGTGTGCTCCTACCGCCAACCTTCTGGGCCAGCCAATCTCCCCTGGTCCCTCCCCAGCCAGCAGCCAGCAAGAAGGCTCAGGCAGCAGCTGGCAGCTGGCAGGAAGGCCTCGGTGGGTCCTGATCATCAGCCAGGTCTAGGGACTTCACCTGTGCACAAATTTCGTGCACTGGGCCTCTAGTATATTATATATTTTAAAGTTACTAGGAGAATAACTCTTAAATATTCTCACTACAAAAAGAAAATGGTAGTTATGTGAGATAATGGAGCATTAACTAAACTTACTGCAATCATCATTTTTCAATATATACATATATCAAACCATCACATTGTACAACTTAAACTTAGATAATATTATGTGTCACTTATATCTCAATAAATCTGGGGGTGGAATTAAGAGAAATAGGACTGAGGTGTGGGAAAGTTAATCATACAATGACTTGTGTTCTCTGTTTTTCAAAGGATTTTATTGAAGCATTTCTCTTGGTCATGCTTGGTTTACAATTATATAGCTACAAAGCATTTGAAATAACTTTTGACACTCTAAACATTAAAACTTACTCTGAGTTGAGTAAGTATAGAAAGTAACTTCCTTACAATGCTAACTGCTGTGGCAACAACAGGAAAAGTATATTCCCCAAGTTAAACAGGCAATGCCTCTGCTGAGACAGGATTAAATACAGAGACCCAGATTCCAGCCAGTCAGGGTCTGAACACCAATGAGAATTTCTTTAAGTGATGTAATGTTTGAATCCTGATATCCTTTTGAAAGGAGCTTGTGGTTGAAGTTTCTATAAACCAGACTGAACTGGAATTTCCTCCCATTCCAAGAGTCTCCTTCTCTGCCTCCTACAGGGTTCTTAGGTAGGTTTGTTGGAATGTAGCAATGTTCTTCCCTAATGTTTGACAAACAGCACTTTTTGTAACTGTGATTTGCATGCGGATTCTTTGAGTGATGCTAGTCCACTGCTCTTCATGAGCCCCTTGTATCCTTATAAGTGCTTAATAGAAGATTCAGAAAGACCGTCTCCTCTAGTCATCGTACTGACTAAATGCTGGCTCTTTGCGCTTATGTTCTTCCCACAGATCTCTGGGGTGGGGAGGCTTGTGACAAATGAAGACAGAGACCCACACTGTCAGCTCCATAGCAAGACAGAAAGTTGTTGAGATCTGCATGGCAGCTCTTGCTGCATTATCCCCTTTCCAATTATCATGTTGTTGACAACCAAAAAAGTGGGACAGGTCCAGGTGACAACAAGTCTGGTGAACTCAGGAAACCCGCTTAAGGAAACTCTGAAATTATTCACTCTTTAAAAGCCTTCCCGGCGGAGCCAGGGACATATTGTACACATGAAGAGACAGGGTAATGTGCTCTGGATTTTGTTTTAAGTCACCCTTTTAACTTAAATCCCGGAGCTATCCAGAGAGTTAAGTTCATGAAATGGCATGAAAGTTGGTGAGGATTCTTAGAGCATGGCAATAATTGGCACCTCTCCCAACTTGGCTGAGGAACAATGTGCTTTGTACAAACTATTTTTAGAGTTAAAGAAATCTTTTTCTTAAAGAATTAATTCATCACTTACCACCCATTAAATGAAACCTTAAAATCTTGGTTAACCAATAACCTCTTCCAACTTGTTCCATTTGAAATATACTAAAAAACTGCTATTCGTTTTCCAAAGTAAATGCATGCCACTAAATGAGCTAATATATGTGAACATTCTTTGGAAACAAAAAACCATAAAAGTAGCAAACATCAGTATGTTTAAGATCATTGGCTCTTACCATCTTTTTATGCCTGAAGCATACTCTCTCACAGAACAGCAACCACATTTCTTTTGCTTTCTGTGTGCCCATGTCCCTCAGCGCAGTTCCTGGAACATTATACATGTTGGATAAAGATATGCTACATTGATTTCAAATTTGAATCCACAGATATATATATTAAGCACCTACTATATGAGTCACTGCGCTAATAGGTAATGGCAAAACGGTGCACAGAGACAAGTAGCTACCTTCTTGAGGTGAGAACTCAGTCTCTCAATCTCCTCGAGTTCCATCACCATCGATTACAAGGGCAATGTGTGCGATTGCAAATGCCTTGTGAGCCAGGCAGGAAATGTCATTAAATGGAAGTAGGCTCCTGATTTTAGGGCAGAAGAGTACCACAGGGACAGTGGGAATTAGAGAGTGCAATGCTTGCTTAAAAATGTAATTATTCAGCTTCAAATATTTTGTAAACATTGTACTAACAAGAACAGTTTTGTCAAATTTCTAGTAGATTATTCATCCTTGAAAGGGAATGAAATTCTCAAATATATTACAACATGAATAAACCCTGAAAACATTGTGCTAAAAAAAGGTAAAGAAAATTTTTTAATTATGCTAAATGAAATAAGTGCAAAATAAAATAAGACACAAAGGAACAGATACTGTACAGTTGCATTTATATAAGATATCTAGAATAGGGAAAGTCATAAACACAGAGGTTATCAGAGGCTAGGGAGAGAGGGAATGGGGAACTAGTCATTGTTGAATTGTTCTTATTTGTAGTGTTTAAAAAGTTTGGGAAATAGATAGTGGTGATGGTTATACAGCATTATAAATATAAGTAATGCCACTGAATTGTACACTTAAAAATACTAAAATGACAAATTTTATATTATATATATTTTACCACAATATCTTTTTTTTTTTTTTTTTTTTAGTGCTGGCAGATTCCACACGATTTGGCTGCTCAGTTGAGATTCCTGAATCTTGGCACAAGTCTTTGTTCAATAATTGTTTAGCAATTAAATAAAGACAGAGTTTCCCCTACCCCTATGATATTCCAGAGTTTAATGGAGATAACACAATATTTCAATTCAAGAAGCTATAAGTCGTGCTTTTTACTAGCTATAGAACCTTGGCTAAGTTAAACTATGCCTCAACTTTCACATCAGTAATATGGGAATAATAGTGGAACCTACCTCCTAGATTGTACGAGATAATGCTTGTAAAACTATTTTCAGAGTGGCATTTGTATCATTAGCTATGTTTAATATTAAATAAGAATTAGTTATTAATACTATTAGGAAGACTAAAAAAATGATTTACATTTTGGGTCCTAACCTACCAAGTAATGTTTTGTATATTTACCTGACAATGATCGTCTTCTTGGGAACTATAGATACAAGGTGGAGTTCCTAGTGATATTTTTAAATGTGCAATTTTAGTTTGATGACCTTACTGCCCTGTTAAAAATCCTTTAATGGCCCAGCCTATGTGGCTCAGTAGTTGAGTATTGACTTATGAAGCTGGAGGTCATGGTTTGATTCCTGGTCAGGGCACATGCCCAGTTTGCAGGTTTGATCTCTAGTGCGAGGCATCTCTCAACCTTGATGTCACCATTTCTCTCTCCCTCTCTCAAATCAATAAAAATATATCTTTTAAAAAATAATCATAAAAATAAGTAAATAAATAAATCATCTTTAATGGCTCCCTATGGTTATAATAAGCCTCAAATCCACAGAAGATAGCAGAGGCCTATCTTCTCTTCAGCCTAGTGGAGGACACTGTGGCCTCTCCATCACCAGTTCTACCTTCCCAGAAGCCCTGATTTCTGTTGTATAATCTCTGTGCTGCCAGGAAAGCTGACTCTTTTCTTGGCTCCAGCTCCAGAGACAGACCACCTGGCCCGGCCAAGTTAAGCAGACCCTTTCTCCCTTCTCAATATTGAGTTCAGGGCAGGGTATGTGGCTTCACTGCTTCCATCAGGTTAAATCTCAGGCCTCTGATAGGAATTCTGTGACAAATTTGATGTGGGAGGCAGGTATGAGGGCTGGAGCTGCAGCTACTACTTCACTACCTTAGGGGTTACAAGTCAATATATGAGGAAGATTAGAGCCAAGAAAACTAGAGAGGAATAAAGAGTTCTAATAAAGTTATGACTGGTGCCATCCTACCTCTGGATTTTCCTTTTTATTTAGCCTATACATTTCCTTTATTATTGCAACCAAAATGTCTTAACTAGTCAAAAAAAGAAAGTTATATTTTGCTGCACTGTTTCCTACTTCCTCACCCCTCATTCCACCCAAACTGACCTGGTTTCTGTTTCAGAACACTACTGAGCTTCTTCTGCTTGCACTGTTCTCACCAATGCACTCTCTCCCTGGACTGTTCATTCAATGCCTTTCCTCCTATCATTTCCCTACTCTGCCTGCCTGGTTCATTCTCATTCACCCTTAACAGTTCAGCTCAAACATCATTTCTCCAAGAAAGCTCTCAATCTAGATCAAGTTCTTATTATGTGCACCCATACCACTTATACTTTGTAAGACTTGGCACCATCCTATCTAATAAAAGAGTAATATGCAAATTAGGCATCACTCCATCACAAAGATGGCCACCCCCATAGCCACAAGATGGCCTCCCCCATAGCCACAAGATGGTGGCATCCAGTGTGGCTCAGGCCTGCCACTGAAATGGTCAGGCCTGTTAGCCAGGCAGATGGCAGGGGAGACGGGAGGCCCGAGGGGCAGAACAGGTGATCAGAAGGGGCTGATGGTCCCCTCCCCAGGACAGAGGCCTTCACCAGAGGCCTTAGGCATGGGCAGGGGTGGAGCCGGTGATCGGATGAGGCAGGGGCAGGGCCGGTGATTGGAGGGGTATGAGGGTGCCCTACCCAGGCATAAGGCCTGGGCCAGAGGCCTCAGGCCTGGGCAGGGGCAAGGCTGGAGATTGTAGAGGCCTGGGTTCCACAGAGCCAGCGATCTGAGGGGCAGGGCAAAGCCCACAATCGCAGGGGTGTGGGCACTGGTGAAGCCAGCAAACCAGGGGTCTGGGGATCCCCTGCCTAGGCCTGCAGCCTTGACCAGAGGCTGCCAGTGGGGCAAGGGCAGAGCCAGCGATGACAGGGAGAAGGATCAGAGCCAGTGATCACAGAGGCCTGGGCTCCGTGAAGTTGGTGATCAGAGGGGCTTGGGAGTCTTTTCCAAGGCATGCAGCCTCAGGCAGAGGCTGGGCAGGGGCAGAGCCAGTGATCACAGAGGCCTGGGGGTCCCCTGCCCAGGCCTGCAGCCTTGGCCAGAGGTTATAGGCCTGTGCAGGGGTGGAGCTGGAATTGGAGGGGCAGGGGTGCAGCCAGTGATTGGAGTGAACTACAGAGAAAACACCTTTGCTTAACGCTCATTGGCTAAGCTCCCTGTATGCCACTGGTAATATTTTTAGTAATAAGAATCCAAAAAGGTGATCTAGGTTTTTTCCACCACACTCCTGAAGAAAAAAAATGAAGGTCCACACTGCTGGAGGGCTAAGAAATGTCATATCCTGCCCTAGCCAGTTTGGCTCAGTGCATAATGCCTCAGCCTGCTGACTGCAGGGTCTGGGTTCAATTCTGACCAAGAGCATGTACCTAGGTTTCAGGCTCTTCCCTGGCCAGGGCCCAGGTCAGAGCATATGCAAGAGGCAACCAATCAAAGTGTTCCTCTCACTTTGATGTTTCTCTCTGTTTTTTTTTCCTTCTCCTCCACATTCTCTAAAAATTAATGGAAACATATCAAGTGAGGAAAAGAAAGAAAGAAAGAAAGAAAGAAAGAAAGAAAGAAAGAAAGAAAGAAAGAAAGAAAGAAAGAAAGAAAGATCATATCCTATGAAAGACACAGCTTGAAAATGCCTCAAGAAAGTTGTCATTTTTTCATGGTGAAGGGACTGGAGTCTGTGTTGATGAAAACACCTTGGTGGCTGCAGTGACTGGCAGTGGCTGCAGCAGCAGAGTGATGGGGCTGGTGGCTTCCCCTGATTAGCCTGGTTGCCTCCCACAAAGGGAGGCCAGACTGTGGCTTAGGCCCACTCCCCAAGAGGAGCAGGAAGTGGGCCTAAGCCATCAGTAGGACATCCCCTGAGGGCTCCCAATATGTGAGAGAGGGCAGGCTGGGTGAGAACCTCCCCCCTCCTCGCCCCCCCCCCACCCAGTGCAAGAATTTCGTGCTCTGGACTCCTAGTGATAGTTAAATAATTACTAATTGAATTATTTATGACTAACATATATCTCCCACAATTGTCTGTTTTATTCACTTCTGCTATGTTTCCAGTGTGTAACACAGAGCTTTGTCCATAAAAATAATAGTAAATACATATTAGCTGAATTAATGACTAGGTTTTAGTTGCCAAGGCTAATTGTTAAGATGTTAGTGTGGGCCTGCTGATAAAAACAAAAGCATATTATAAACAAATGAATAGCTGAGAAGAGAGGAGTTAAGAAAGTAACACGTTGCTGATCTCTGGCTGCGGATGAATAACCACATTCAGCAAATATTGGTTGGGCACCCACTCTGCACAAAACGGAGACTGAGTTGAGAAGACATTAGCCCTGCCCACTGGGAGCTCTTTGCTGGACTTTAATTAGCTGGGCATAGAGAATACCACTGCTGTGAATGATTCCAAGTCACATCTATTACCCATTGCTTTGGTGCTTAGTTCATGCAGGGTCAAATCTACATTTAGCCTTTTAAAAAATCTGACTTTGCCTGTGTCCTAAATCACAGGAAAAACATGGCTCTCAAAACCTCCTTTCCTGAAGTTTTCTTTGAACCTGCCTTTAACCTCTAAAGCTTGGAGACAACGAGAAGAGCAGAGACTGCCTCCAAGCCTATTTTCTCCAGGGGTGTGAAAGCATTTTGTAAACTCCAACCCACTATCCACATGCAAGTGCTACTGCAGAATCATGACTGCTGTATGACTCCCAGGTGAGAACCTGGACAAGAGACAGAATTCTGGTGGGAAGTCAGGATGAGCCAGGAGCCAGAATCAACTTTCGTTCTAAACCAGTGCTGGCTTTGGTGTCTGAGACAGCCAGTCATTGACCCATCCAAACCCCAGCCTTATCACCTACGAGATTTGTGACCTTGTACATGTTCTTATGCTTTGGGAGCCTCTGTTTTCTCATCTCTAAATCAGGGGTGAATTGCACCTCACCTCAAAGGATGAAATGAGATCAAATACCTGAAGCACTTTGCCCAAGGTCTGGCACATAGAAAGCACTCCAGACACTTTAGCTGCTATTACTTTTGAGGCCACTGGGAGCCAGGCCACAGATGAGAGTGAGAACTTTCCCCCTAGCTTTTGTTTCGCAGGAGGCTGTTTTTTCAGGGATGATCTGAACTGACTCCTTAAGCAGATGCTTCCGTGGAGATCTAGCTGTATTCTCTCTGGGGCCCATTTTACCATGAAACAGCAACACAGAAAGAAGGTGAGACAGTTCAATGCCATTGGTTCACATGGTGACAATGGCACTGTTGACATGTCAGCCCTCCGTGTCACAATATTACAACGATAATAAGTAAAATACGTGTAAAACATTTATTGGTTTTTATGTGTAATCATTTTCCTATACTATCAGTGACATAGGATGTCAAATGTGATATATTTGAAAGGTATTTTAAGCAAGATAATGAATGAATTGGATTTAGGAGTTGAGCATTTAACATATTTTATAATGTAGTTTGATGAAAAATCCCCACTGGTAGAGACATGTCAATAGAAGCTCGAAGCTGTGAGCTAATATACAAATCCAATGACATCCTTCCTACCAAGGCTCCCGCACACACAAGATGAGAGAGGAAATCTGAGCAATGCTGTTGGAATTGCTCACACCATTTGGGTAGATATCAATAACCTGACATTCATAAAAAACCTGGACAATCAGGCTTAGGGTCGTTTGCTCTTCACTGTATACCAACCCCATCACCATGACTCATCCTCTTTTAACTGCTGGTTTCTTGGGTAAGGACGGGGCCTGGCTGGGGCAAACATGTGCTCAGCAAACCACTGCCCTCTGGGCCTCATCAAGGATGACATCACAGGCAAAGTGTTGTCATGAGCAAAGGCTTTGACAGTGACGAAAGCCACGTGCTCCCGAAGATGAAAGGCCCGATGCCATTCTCCACGGAGAGCGGCCATCAGGACAAACCCAGTGTGGACAACAAGGCGAAGGGGAAAGGGAACAGGGCCTCAAGGACAATTAGAGGTTTCCTGACAGGGTCCATGCTAAACGAGTTATAGAGGCAATTACCCTAAAATTTTGAAGTGGCCATTTCCTCAGTAACCCAGCCCGACCTGACACCCTAGCCGAGATTGCCATAAGCTAGGAATTTACGGTGTTAGAATGCCAGTTTAGCATAAACTACCTCAGGGAACAGATTTAAACCGCTTGTGTTTTTAAAAATTATGCAACCACAACAACAACAAAATGAGTTTATGCAAACACAGGACCACTTGCAGAATGGGGCCCTCTAAGTCTTTATCTCCAAGGACACGGCCTTCCTTCTTGCCGATCCGTTTCCTCTCGCTGGATGAAGATTCACAGCTTTAATACATAATAACTGTATCTCACTCCATTACAGGTACTTGGAGGCCGCTCTGCATAAACGATATGCATGGCTTTGTGTCTTCATCTTTAAAACTACCAACTATCTCGGTCACAGACATCTGTTAGCTTTAATGCATCCCCTGCCATAAAAGTGTTGCTTAAGACTAATGAACAAACGAATGTTTGTTTAAACCTCTTTGTGAAAATCAAACAAGCTTTCAACAGCTATTCATATATTTATTGTTAGATGTGAATCATCACTTAGGTGCTTTGCCCTGAACTATTACCAGCTAATGCTTGTAGTTTCATGGCACTAATTCACTGGCTGTGGTTTCTGTTGGGATTTTTCCCCCCTCTTGTTGCTTTCGGTCAATGCCATCTCCAGGAGGGGTCTTGAATTGAAAAGTGCCGCAGTGTCACTGGCAGAACTGACAGCAGCTGTGTCTGGTATAGCCCTAGTGGTGTCTGCAGAGGGGTCACTCCAGGGACTGCCCAGCTAGAGCCGCACTGCACCCGCAGCTACCCACATGATTGCACGGGGAGACCCTCCAAAGCAAATGAGCAGAAGCAGGGCTCACATTCGGCCTCTACTCCCGCCCTTCCTCACAAAGTAGCTGTTTTGTCAGACTCAGCAGCACCTGAAAAGCTCCCACAAGATTTACCCATTGTATTAAATAACAGGTTTTAGAAGCTAAGAACTGTTATTCTAGTGTTGCTGGGTGTCATTAAGGTTGCACGTCTATGCTTGTTTAATTTTTCTTCTGCCATTAAGCAAACTAAATGCTCAGAGATTTTTTTCCTGTCTCAGTGGGGTCCACCCAGAATAGAAAAGAGAGTAAGTGTTCCAGGGTTGTGTAACTGGGTTTTTTTGTTGCTTTCATTATAAGGAAGGAATTAAAAATCCCTCCTAGTCAGTAGTTAAAATATCAAAGTCATTGTTTAATGCCTTTGAGTCACCGTAGAACTAATTCAATTGCACAGTGTAGCGCCGTTTCACGGCGTGTGGAACACAGATAGTACATAGAAGTGATTGCAAAGTTGACTAAACACCAAATTAGTTTTAAAAGTCTGCAACTTCCCGGTGGAGTCTTTCAAACTGAATGCACTATTGTCTGACAAAGGCGATGGTCGCCCGAAGGTTGCACTACCTTCCACTTCTGTTAATGTGAGGGGTTGTCCCCTGACACGGTGGCACCTGGCGGAGGCGGCTGCCCTCTGAGACTGTGTGTGCTGACAACTCAATATACCTGCCTGCCTGCCTGTCCCTCTGGAGACATCATAACGTGGCTTGATGTGGGCAAGTGAGGGACCAGCAGGGCAGGTGACAGAAAGGCTATGGCCAAATGAGGGACCAAGGACAACTTCAAAAGCAGTTTGATATAGATTAATACTGTGACAAAGAGTAAGATAACTAGAGTGAAGGCTTCAGCCCTATTGCTTCCTGGCCATGAGGCCGTGGTGGAGCCACTTCTCATCTGAGCCCATAGTCAATACTAAGAGTATGCATGTGACAGGCACTGTTCTAAACCCTGAAGTGTGGGGGACACATTATCGAACAAAATAAGTAAGTCCATGTCCAGTGATGTTTATTATAAACAATCGTAGAAATTAAAAAAGAAGTACTTTCTGATTGCTAAGATGTGCCAAACATTGAGCTAAAGATAAAAGCTATAAATACACCCAAACCACAGTCTCCATCCTCACTCCTTCACTCAAAAAATATTTGTCATGATCTGTTGCATCAGGCACTGGAAATCTATAATTCTATAATAATGAACATATAATATGCTAATTAGACCCGATAGCTGAATGACCTTCCAGATGAAGTTGGGGCTACAAGGGCTGAGCCCCTTGCACAAATTTCATGCATCGGGCCTCTAGTATAACAAATAAAAGATGGAATCTCTTGCTTCATAAAGCTTTTATTCTGATCAGGAAAGGTAAACAATAAGCCAATAAATGGCTCACCTCCTTTAAATCTTCGCTCAAATGTCCCATTCTCAAAAAGGCTGCATGACTACCCTGGTTAAAATTTCAACCACTGCCCAGTCAGTGTACATTCCCCTTTATCTGTTGTGATGGTTAATTTTTTGTATCCACTTGACTGGGCCATGAGGCGACCAAATAGTTTTTCAAACATGATTCTGGGTGTAAGGATATTTTGGGATGAGATTAACATTTGAGTCAGTAGACTGAGGAAGGCAGATCCCCCACCCTAATGTGGGTAGGCCTCATCCAATCAGCTAAAGGCCTGAATGGAATGCAAACGCAGACCCTTTCTTGAGTGACAAGGAATCCTCCTGCCTGACCACCCTCAGACTGGGACATCAGCTTCTGACTGCCTTTGGACTTGCATTGCAACATTGGCTCGTTATGGCTCTGGAGCCTGTCAGCTCTCAGGTGAAAACGACATCATTGGCTTTCTGTGTCTCCAGCTTGCTGATTGCCAATCTCAGGACTTCTCAGCCTTCATAAGCAGGTGAGCCAATCCTTATAAGTACCTACGTGCATCCTGTGGGTTCTTTTTCTCTGAAGAACTCTGACTAATGTGTCTGTCTTTTCTCCATCACACATCACTTTCCAACATATTAACTCATCTATTATATTCTTGGTTGATTATTTATTTCCTCCAATAAAATGTAAGTTTCACAAGGGACTTGCTCATTGATATAAAGCTGGAACCTAGTAGTCACTTAATGAATAGTTATTGAGGGAATAAGCAAATAAATATAATGTGCCAAGTGGAGATAAGTACAGTGAAGAAAAATTAAACTGGGTAAAGGAAATCAAGGGAGCCAACAGCAGTTCTTTTTACAGAAGGTGATCATATCCTGGGGAGACAATGATCATTGTTTCTAGACTGACCACGCTATTTTTTTTATCTTTCAAACTGCAACTGTTTAACTTCTTCTTCTTCTAACTAAGCTTTTTTATTTTGAAATCCTTGTATATTCACAAGAGTTGGAAAAAATAACACAAAGGGATCCCATGTACCTCCTACCCAATTTCCCCCAGTACTAAAAGCTTGCAAAACAATAGTTCAGTATCACAACCAATATGTGGACATTGATGCAATCCATTAATCTTATTCAGATTTTCCCAGGTTTGCTTCCCTCACCCAGGCAACCACTATTCAGTCCTCTGTTGCTGTACTTTTTCCAAACTGGGCACTTTCGAGAGCAAAGGCAGACACTGTTAATAATTATTGCAGGACAACTGGCTAATGAGGACTGTCCCTGGCAAAACATGAAAGATGGTCATGGCATGCTCATGGTGTGCTGGGCACTGTGCAGGGCCTTGTCCACACTATCACTTCTCAAATTCACAACAATTGCATGAGGCCAATACTGTCATCGTTTACATTTTACAGATGAGGAAACCGAGACAGGGCTGCATTATGACACCTTCCCAAGGCCACCAGGAGTACAGCTTTTAGAGCCAGAAATCATAATTGCTCTGTCGGGTTCCAGAATGTACCTTTTTAACTCCTGCACATTAAACAAATAATTACAACCACTCTGTTGTTAAATAATTACAAGTGAGCAAAGTGTTTTGGAGGAGAAATAGAAAGTGCCACTGAAGCATAAAATGAGAATGAGGAAAATATCTACCTCACACAGAAGTATAGTAAGAATTTAAAAATATTAGTTGGAGTGTTTGTATATCAAAAACAACCTTTAAAAAATGTTCAGCACTGTCAACCTGTACGTCAGAAGAAATGGCCTTAAGTGGGCATTCATCATCTTGAATTTCCAACATTTTAAGAGCAATCACCTCAAAAGTGCTATAGCTTTCCATATATTCTTTGAGATGCTGACATAGAACATTGGGTTTTAAACTTTAAAAAATCTACAGTTTCCCACTGCAAGCCACAGGCAGAGGCCCATTCAGCTTGGCACCCTAAACTGAGTAGCAGAGTTCACCCCACAGAGGAAATTGTCTCTGATCCAGAAGGAATTATATCAAATTTCACCCCATGTTCTCTCAAAGGGAGGAGCATTAAGGATACCTTGGCACATACTTCAAACTAAATATTATCTGTAAGAAAACCTTGATATCTTAATGTGGCAGTGAGAAAACACAATCAAAAGAACAGCACTGGGCTCTGGCTGGTTTGGCTGAGTGGATAAGAGCATCATCCCATGGACTGAAGCGTCCTGGGTTCGATTCCTGCACATACTTCAGTTGCAGGCTCGATCCCTAGCCCAGGTCAGGGCACATGCGAGAGGCAACAATCAATGTCTTTCTCTCTCATCGACGTTTCTCTCTCTCTCTCTGTCTCTCTCCCCTCTTTCCACACTCTCTAAGAATGAATGAGAAAATATCGTTAGATGAGGATTAACAAAACACAACAAAACAAAAGAAATGAGCACAGCACCTGGCTAATTCAGAATATTGAAGACAGAATCTCTTGAAATACTTGTCCTCAGACTTGCCAGTTCTAAGCTTCTGGATTTTCTAAGATTCGATCCTGTGCCTATGATGGGAAGTCAGAATGATGGGACCTGATAAAGTCAGCTGCTGTGGTTAGGGTAGAGGTTGGTGATGGCGGGGTAAGAGACAAAAATCACTTTAGGGGTCCATGGACTCTGCTTTGAAATGAACATTGCATTGAGTTTGAGTTTGAATGGAAGCTCCACTAATACAGCTGGGTGTTCCCAAGCTAAGTCTCCAAGTCACAGTTTCCTCATCTCTAAAATAGGATAAAAATACTTAATGGACCATGTCCAACAACTATGCTATACACATGGAACTAATGTGATGTTCAACTGCAATGGAAAAAAAATTTCAAATAGTTAATGGACAAAGTAGTATGGAAATTAAATCAAAGCATGCTCTGTATGTACTTTAAAATTTTATATAAATAATGCCATTCGGCCTGGCCAGTATTGCACAGTGTTTAAGAATTGATCAACCTTTAAACCAGGAGGTCAAGGTTTGATTCCTGGTCAGAGCACATGCCCGGGTGGCTGGCTCGATCCCCATTGTGGGGAGTGCAGGAAGCAGTCGATCAACGGTTCTCTCTCATCGTTGATGTTTCTCTCTCTTTCTCCCTCTTCCTCTCTGAAATTAGTAAAAATATATTTTAAATAAATAAATAAATAAAGCATTCTTTTTATTTGAGAAATTGAAGAAAAAGATGCAGTGACCAGGAGAGAAGGTAAAAGGATGAAGGCCGCCCATAGAAATTCCTAAAGAAAGGGCTTATGCAGGACCTGCAAGGTAAGGTCAGGTCTTTAGGGCCCTTTGGGAGCCGAAAGCACTCTACTTGGAAAGTTGCACCTTGAGAAGTATCTGCACTCTATTTTTTCTAACCAACAGGATTTTTTTTAAATCTTATCTTATAACCCCTTTCCCAGGCTAGAAAGATTTTTTTTCTGCTTTAACTCCAGAAGATGGTAGGCAGTGGACACAGGATGTGCCATTCTCACTCCAGCCAGGTCTCTGTTCAAAGATCACCTTCTCAGACAGGCCTTGGCTTATTTTAAGTATATCACACTATCAAAATTAGCAGCCTCTCCTGCACACCATCGAACTCTTACCCTCCTTTTTTGCCCCCTATCACTCCTTAGCATGATTTTGCATGTTGATTTGTTTGTTTGTTCCTTTACTAAAATGTAAGTGTCATGAGGCAGAAAAATCTTGTCTGTTTTGATCACTGATATCTGATGTGGTGCTCAATACAAATATATTTTTTCAATACTATAAATGAATGAATGGATGGATTTCATTCTCTTCTTCATTCTATTGACATTCTTCCATCCTAGTTGCCTTGGGTGGATCTGAAATTTCTTCTGCTTCTTGGAGCACTGTTTATTGTCTTTCTCTGTCATTTGAAGTTTTTCCTTACTTAGTTTGGGTTTTCCAAAAGTAGAGCTTGAAACAAAGGCTTCAGTACCAGCAGTTTATTAGAAGGTGATCCCAGGAGTGGACAGAACAGGGAAACTGAGGCAAGGAATGAGGAGGAACTAATAAAAGTGTGCCTTACCCAGGTCACCAATGTGGGCAGGGGGCACTCAGTTCTGCCTGGATTTCCTGAGAGATACATAGGATACTTTCCAAAATATGGAGGATGGAATATCAATCCACACAAACTGAAAAGTTTTAAAATAAATGTAGTGCTTGCTCTTGAAAAAAATTTTACTCTGAGTGAAAATGAAAACAATAAATGCTTATGACCTATTTATTGTACCAAAGGGAATTAAACTTTATTGAGTGCCAAACATGAGTTAGGCACTGTGCTAGGCGATTGATATAAATTATCTTCTTTCATTACAGCAAGGGGAGCTGCTGTGTATGGGTTTCTGCCATTTAACTAGGTTCTTCACATACATGACCTCGTCTATCCTCCCAACAATCAAATAAGTGTTCTTATCTTCATTTAAGAGAAGAAAAAAGTGAGACCTAAAGAAAAGAAATAACTTGCCCCAGGTTACACCATGAATACATGTCAGGTCTCTCTGACTGTACAGCTTCTCCCGTGGAAAACAACTGTAGAGAAAGTGCAGGGTAACATTTGAGTGACTGTGAATGCAGACATGAAATACTTCAGAGACAAGAAAGCATTGTGGATTAGAATTTTTTAAAATATATTTTATTGATTTTTTTACAGAGAGGAAGGGAGAGGGATAGAGAGTTAGAAACATTGATGAGAGAGAAACATCAATCAGCTGCCTCCTGCACACTCCCCACTGGGGATGTGCCCGCAACCAAGGCACATGCCCTTGACCGGAATTGAACCTGGGACCCTTCAGTCCACAGGCCGACACCCTATCCCCTGAGCCAAAATGGTCAGAGCTGGATTAAAATTTCTTAACAAGATTTCATTAAAAATGTGCATTTTGGTTAAGTTTTTTAAAAGTATAAGAGGACAGGGCAGAAGTGGAAAGGACAAAGAAGATGACTCTACACCAAGAAGACAGCTGGAGAGAAAAGTGGGGAGATGTGGTAAGTGGCCTCAGGGAGCTGAACCCATTCATGGAGTCACCAGTTGCTCAGCCAGGTTATCTTTCAGAAATAAGAAGCGTGGCATGGAATTATGGGACATGAAAGATGGGGATTTAGAACAGGATCTAGGTCAAAGGCAAAAGAAGAAAAAAAAAATTAAACAAAGAACAAAATCCAGATTGTAGTGATGACTCTGGAGCCTTTAAACCCTAGAAACTCTTAATTTTTCAAAGTGTATTTGAAAAGACATATATTCCATTTGTGCAGCCTGACAACAGTGGAATGCTAATAACCTTTAATTTCCTTGACTTCTAACCTTTTTAACCTGCTGTGCTGCTGGAAAAGCCTTGTAAATCAAAATATGCTGCATTGTATGGGCAACATGTGCATTGAGTCATTCCAAACTGCATGGTGGTTTCCAAAAACACCACTCACATTACTATTTATGCTGTTTTTATTTTTCACACATCTTTCTTCTCACTCGTGCTGCAACTGGGTAATACAGGCATCAAAACAACACACTAAGAAAAAGAAAGTGAAAAAGGAACTCTGAAAATGGTGAGGAAAGCTAAACTATCCCTGACATCCCTCCCTATCCCAACTGTCCTGAATGTTTTTCCATTTTGCAATTAAAAAAAAAAATTGGAATATTGCCTTGGGTCTACTAAATCATTAGCAAATTAAGAACCTGTTTTTAATAACATTTAACTTGTAAATAATGCATTAATTGACTAGCCTGAATGTTAGCTTGTGCATTCGAGCCTCTGCTACTAAATTTGTAATGAAAGAAATGTGCTGTAACAGTAGGCTATATGGTGACTATAACAGATTAAATATGACAGTTGATATTTGTGAAAATGGGGTTATAATTAGAGGACACCTGCAGCTGTTTTCCAACCAAAACAACAGAAATTAAACATGCATAAAGTGTGTACGTGGATGTCACATTTTCTGTTGGCTCATTTCTTTTGTTTTCCTGGAGTCTTGTGGGTTTTTCCCCCCTATCTTTTGTCAGGTCATATGTCTAAGCAAGCAACAAGTAGCTGCTTGTGGACACACTTTATTGGATCTCTAAGCGATACATCCTGGGGAGGAAAGAAAAAGAACATGAATCTTTTTTCCTAAGAGTTAGGAGGTACTAAAAAAACATGGCTGATGACCCAGCATATTTATAATGCTCGATATTAGAGGAAGCCATGTGAGGAAGAGCCAGCAGTCTCCTGTATTTTGCCTGCCTTGCCCTCAACTATCAGGTAGGATTTCTGAGATAAATACATGAAGAATGTGGCACTTTACAAGTTATGCATTATTTAAAATGTATATGGTAGAAGGTGGGGTGGATAAATTGCTGGAAGTGGGGATTAAATTTATGATTTGCAATAACTAATACACACAAAGTACTATAGTTTCATTCATTCATTCTTTCATTCATTCAACAAATATAGACAAGTATGTTAAGGTAGGCCCTGGGACACACAACTGAATAAAGAAAAAGAGAGATCATGAAAGTCTGAGACAGGGCTGCAATAATAAGAAGTATATCTTGGTCCATCCTGTCAAATGCGACAGGGAAGTTAAGTAAGATAAAGACAGAAAAGCTTCCATTGAATTTGTCTATCAAAGGTTATTAGTGACCTTGGCAAACATAGTTTCAGTGGAGTGTTGGGGACAGAAACCAGATTACAGCATGTTACACAATGAATAGAGGGAGAATGTGGACAGAGTGAGTTAAGACTGCTTTCAAAAGTCTGACCATGAAAACCAACAGAATAAAGAGTATGGGAAGGAAAGAGGGAGAGAGAGAGAGAGAGAGAGAGAGAGAGAGAGAGAGAGAGAGAGAGAGAGAAAATAAAACTCAAAGAGCCAATTTTCTGAAGACCAGAATAAGTTGTTCATGTCCAGTAGCAGTCACAGCCATTGCACTCAGAGACCCTTGGCACATTAACATATATGTGGGCATCTCAGTCCCCCCCTTTTTTTTCTATTACAGGTCAAAATTCTCTTCCAAATTATAATTCTCATTTAATATGCTAATTAGCCTTATTTTACAAAGGATCTTATTAAAGCTTGGATACACATTCAACTCTTTCACATATTGTCAATGAGTTGCTATTAACTTGATCAATAATCTACATTTTTCTGCATGAGAATTTTTACAATTTACTATCTCATTCTAATTGAATTAGACTGAACCATATGAAATCGCCACCCTTGTAGGACAAAACAGCTGAATGTTGGTGATTATATATGGTTTAAAATTAGATGGAGACTATAGAGTTCATAGTATTTCAACATCATTTTTAATGAGACCTAAGATGGGAAGAAAGAATGTAACAAGAAACTTAGAACAAAGGGTATGGAATGAGTAAAAAATGTAGTAATCCTTTCGTCTGGGTTAGGTGTGTGTTCCCAAGGGAAATAATTTTTGAGCATGTAGCTTGATAGTAATAATAACACTTTTAAGGCATATGGATGGCTCAGGGGATCAGTTGGGATTTAGGGAATAGGATTTTTACCTGCAATCTGTCCAATTTAACAGACTAACTTGCAATTTTACATAGTTAAACATTTTACAGATCTGAGACCAACAGACCAAAGAAAAATGCTCTTACAATTGGGTGTCTGGGTAATTCTTGGCAAATCTTATATCCTCATTGTAATATGATTGCCCCACCTTTAAAATGAAGGCATGGGTTACCTGCTCAGTCTCAGTTCAATGTGCGAAGTCTAGAATTCAAAGTCAAGGTTAAGACAGTCCTAGTGTAGTCAGCTAGGGAACATAATTTTTCCAAATGGCCTGCACTAAAAATAAACCTAAGAAAGTCTCAGGGGACAGCTACTCAGGCCCCTTCACAGACACTGAATTCACTGTGGTGGGAGGCTGAGATAAACTAGGGGGGGAAACACACATACACACACACACACACAAAACTACAACCTAAAGGAAGAAAAACATCGTAATGAGGGCACCAGTGGTGAGTTGATGAGAGTTAAGCTACCACTGGGAATGCATTACCTGAGTGTTTTCTCCAGAGCAGGGTCATTGGACAACTTTAGGAGGAGAAATTCCCACGGCAGTGCACAATTTGGGCCCTGGCTAAGTTCTTGGAATGTCCTTTGTCATCTGTCAGAATTTCATAATCATAAACAAAGAGGAAAAGACTCACTAAAGTGAAACTGAAGAACAAACAGCAGCAGACCCTGGTGCCTTTGTGTTAACAGAGAAACACGGTAATGTTTAAGCCAACATACCAGGCATTCATGGCAGCCTGGATACCATCATGGCTGGTCTCAGACTTCTCATCTCTATGAGGCCGTGGCCAAGGTGATCACTCAGAACAGCCCACTTCTTCAGGCAGAGCACCATACTTGACACAGGAGTTTTGAGTAATAGGCTTGGTTACACGGCATTTAGAGAAATATCTCAGCTCTTTATCAAGCTATAAAATTCTTCCTTCTAGACCAAAAAAATACATATGGAATTCTCTACCTTACCTGGATTTTTATTTTACTGAGTTGAAGGCAGAGCTCTTTCCTCTATTATATTGTATTTATACCATTACACAATTGGTCATAGAACTTAAGAAGTTCCCATTAAACAGTTGTGGATGGTATTCTCTCTTCAAGCTTATAAGATGTATTTTGTAAAACTTGGCATCGTTGCTTTTGATATTATAATACCTATCTAGGGGCCCAGTGCATGAAATTCATGCATGGGGGGTGCGGAGGGGTGGGTCCCTCAGCCCGACCTGCACCCTCTCCAATATGGAGTTCTTGGGGACTCTCACAATCCAAGACCTCTGGTTCTTAACCGCTAACCTGCCTGCCTGCCCTAACCACTCTGCCTGCCTGCCTGCCTGATCCCCCTAACTGCCCTCCCCTGCCAGCCTAGTCACCCCTATTAACTTTCTTTTTTAATCTTATCCCCTTCACGCACAATTGTATTTGACTTCCTTATTGGCTTCTTCCTCTCACACAATTTTTCTCCTTTATGTAACACTTTTCCTACTGACTCATCATTTACAATCTTTTCTTTCCTCCTTATTTCCTACTTCTTTTCCATCATCATTCTTCCCATTTTTCTACTACCCTTCTTCCCTTCCCACATTCCTTCTTTCCTTTATCTTTATCCCTGCCCATGCTCCCCTTTTCCTTCCTTCCTACCTTAATTTTTTTCTTCACTTCCTCCCTCTGACCTGCTTTGCTCCCTCCCCCATTCCTTCCTTTTTCCCATTCTCCTTTTAAGTTCTACCAACTCCCCGTTTATAACTTTTCTTTCCTCCCTCTTTTTCTCTCATCCTACCTTTGCCATACAGTCTTCTCTACTTACTGCCACTGTTTTAATACCTATCTATCTACCTGCCTAATTATCCACTATCATTTATCTTTTTTTTCTTTTCTGACTTCTACTTTTAAAATCTGTCTCCAGTACACAACTATACTTGGTTTTCATTATAGGCCCTACAGTTCACTCATACATCCTCTTTTTTTAACTCTGCTGTCCACTGACTCTTTTATAAAGTTCTTCCCTCCATCCTGTTCCACCCCTCCCCTACCTGGTTACTTCCCCCCAAACTCTCTCTGGCTGCTGCTCCCTCAGCCCCACCCCCTGCCTGTCTCTCCATATCCTGACTTCCCTGGGGTTCACCCCAGCTCTGAAGGAAGACTGGAGGCCTCTCACAGGAGACCCCTGCCCCTGTGGCGGAGAAAATGGAGCCGGCGAGAGAGGGGGCCCAGGAGGGGGGATGTGTGTGTGAGAGAGAGGGAGCAGCCCTCCTTCCCTCATTAAAGCTTCCATGGGGAGGGGGCATTAACCCCCAGCTCAGGGCTCAGCCCCAGCCAGGTGTCAGCTGCCCATGCAGCCCTGGCACTGCAGCTGCAAAGCAGGAGCACCTCCACCTCTGGACCATCCACCCCTCCATTCGGGGACCCACCAATGGCACAGCTTCTGTCTCCCCAGGACCCCGGTGTGGGCACGCTTCTTCAGCCCACGGCTGTGGCCTGGATCCTGGGGCAGACGGAAGCTTAGCCATCTGCCCTGCTGGCCTGCAGCCACAGGAGGCTCGCTTCCATCTGCCCCCACGCGTGCCTGCGGCCTGGACCCTGGGGCAGAAGGAAGCTTAGCTGTCTGCCCTGGGATCCAGGCCTCAGCAGCAGGCGGCTCGCTTCTCCCGCCCACGCCTGTGGCCTGGATCTTGGGCCAGAGGTCTTCTGTCAGCCCTGCTGGACTGCTGTGCTCGGTTTCTCCCATGGCTGCAGCCTCCACCATCTTGGCTGGGCTAATTTGCATACATTTGCTCTGATTGGCTGGTGGACGTGTCTTAGGCATCCTGAAGAAATGGTCAATTTCAATATTACACTTTTATTAGAGTAGATAATGCATATGATATTGCTTTTGATATTATAATACCTATAATGTATATGATAGAACAACTGGCCTGCCTCCCTGAAAGTAAGATATTTCTTAAATTCCTAAATTCTAAAGCTAAATTATCTAATCCACAGGGTTAGACATAAAATTGCACCCAGAAATTCATACCCAGTGTCTAATCACCCTGAGGTTACTCCTGGGGTCTAAATGTCAATTGTGTTTGGGAAGAAGTAATTTGACCCATTGTGTTGCTTAAGAAGGATTTTTCTTGCCACACATGGAAAAGGTTGTAGCTAATTATATAATTGTTCCAAACTATTTGTTCCTCCCTAAAAAAATTTCGTGTTTCCCATCCCATTGCCATCAAATTTGGCCATATGACTTGCTTTGACCAATGAAATGTAAGCAGAAGTGACAACTACCACTTCCATGCAAAAACTTTGAAAATCATCTTGTAGTTCTACCATTGTTCTTTTCCCTCTGCCCAGAGAATAGTATGACCTAAATGTTGACTCAGAATGAAGATATGTGGAACAGAACAACAACTTGTCTACCACCAACATGTAACAAAAAGAAAAACAAAGCCTAATTTTTCTAAGCCTCTGAGACCTTGGAATTGTTGCTGTCAGAGAAAACAGAAAAAGCTGCCCAATACAAAAATAAAACAAGCCCATCAGAGGTTCTGCTTCCTGAAACTCATAGGCTACCAACTAGTTGAATCTCAGCACATAATAAGAAAAGGAATCATGGGGGAGAGTTGGTGCTACAAGGATATCTCACTGTGAGAACACCAGTTTAGAAAAGACCAATAATACCTGACTTAAGAAAACTAAAGGGTTTACCTCAGAGATGTCTTCAATACCCTCCAGAAATTATATTGTATTTCTCTAGTCCAAAAGCCCTGCTACTCCCCTAAACAACCATTTCATACCCACTTCTCTATCTTCAGACCTCTAACCAACCTTGTCACCCTCACTCTGGGCTGATGATTTTGCTTCCTAGTTCACTGAGAAAATGGCAGCAATCAAGAGAACTTCACTCACCTGCCACCACATCTACCCTCCTACCTGCATCTGTGCCCATTTATTTAACCTTCTCTCCTAGCCATTCTTCTATGAAGACCAACCTCTCCATTTGCCACTGGATCCTAGCACACACACCTACTAAAAAACATTGCTCTAAAAATTCTCTCTATTTGACCACTCTCTTCAACATTTAAACTTTTTTCTCATATATTTTTAAAAAGATCTCTTTACTACAATTCCCTTCCAGCTACTCCCCTTTGTCACATCTCCTGTATGACAAAACTCTTGGAAAGGCCCTAAGCCAGCAGTCATCTCAGTCCTCACCTTATCCAATCAATGTTTCACATGGGACATAATCACTGCCTAATCTTTGAAACACTTTTCTTTTCTCACTCTGCTTGTTTGGTTTTATTCCTACTTCTCTGGGCACTCCTCTTGGTCTACCCTTGATGTCTCTCTTCATCTCTGCATGGGACTCCTCAGGCTCAGTTCTGGGACCTTATGCTTATTCTGATCTGAGCCAATCTTCTGGCTTTAACGCATTTATACTTCTCCCCTGAAATCCACAATCATGTATTCATGACACATAACACATGCATCAATTAGATACCTAATAGACACCTAATAGTTAACATGTGTAAAACTAAACTCCTAACAGCTCTACCACCACCATCAAATCTGTTCCTCCCACAGTCTTTGTCATCTCAGCATTAGCAACCCTTAGTTCAAGTCAAAACCCTTTGAAGTTTCCCTAACCCCTCATTATCTCCATCATAAGGAAACATCCAGCAAATTATGTCCATTCTTCCTTCAAAATATAACCAGAATCCCATCACTCCTCATTGCGTCTCCTGCTACCGTTCTAGTCTGAGCCACCATCATCACTTGGATAGACTAGTGAACTGTCCTTCCTTTTTCTATCCTTGACCTTCTTTAGTCTACTTTCTATATAGCAATAGAGGTATTTCATTAAAACATGGCAGATGGCACTCACTGCTCTACATCCTCCCACTCTTTCCTCTAATCTCCCCTACTACTACCCTTCCCTTCACTTACTCTACTCCACCTATGCTGGCTTCCTAGTTATTCTTCAAACACATCAGGTGCTGTGATCTCAGCACTTCTGTACTTGCTGTTCCCTCTGCCTGGAATGCTCTTATACGTGCTTTCATTTTCTTCATGAAATAGGAAGCAGAGTCCCCACCGCTCTTTTGCTGACTTCCTTCAGAGCTTTGCTCAGTGAGATCTCCCTGGGATACCTTATCTAATGTTGCAAACCCCACACAGCATGTTCAACCCTTCTTCCCCACTTTATTCTTCTACATTACAACTGTGATCATCTAACAGGTCATATATTTATTTTACTGCCTGTATCCTCAATCTAGAAGGTAAGCTTCATGCAGACAAGGTTGTTTTCATTTTTGTGTGTTTTTTTTAAATTTCTCTACCCAAAATACCTAGAATAAGATCTGGTACATAGGTGCCTCAACAAACATTTATTGAAAGAATAATTAAACTTTTTTATTTTACAAATTGCCTTCATGATGTCTGGGCTCAGTATTCATTTTTAAATATTGACTTCCCTCATGTCTGTGATTAGTTTTTCAGTCTCTATGGTCATTCTACTACTTATGATTTTTAAAATCCAAAAATCATTTTCCAAACTTACCCTCCAGCCTGCATCTTCACTTCCTTCACAGGTGGGTGTATTTATGTGTATTTAGTGTTTCATCCCCTTTCCTTGAGTGATAAGAGAATATTAAATTTAACATGGGTTTAGAATTTATCTTGTTCTACTCTCTCACTTGACACAAAAGGAAACATTGGTCTAGAGGAGAGAAGAAACTTTTCAAGGTTACACACCTAATTTCTTAGTTAATATCAAGACAGGGCCCTGGCCTCCAGCCCATTCTCTTCCCATAATACCAACCACCTCATCTTCCTCTGGCTTCTGTACGTAAACTAGCTTCTGCTAATTCTTCTGTTTCTTTTATTTTTTTCTCTCCTCTTATATCACTTTGATATCTTCATAAATCTGCTTTTATCTCATTTTGCAAGAATATTTGTATAAAATAAAAAGGGAAGATTTCTGTAGAATTTAAACAAAACCCCTACAGACTCTACTAAAGATTTCATTAGGTTCTTTTAAGATGTATTATGTATAAATATGCAAAAGATGGTTAGAATTTAAACTTTGGAACAAAAATGTTTCAGAAACTATGATTAAGATGTTAATAATGGCATCAGCCTCAAAGAGGTGTTGCAAAGATTCAGTAAGAAAATGTCCATCACCAAGCACACCAGAAAGACAGATGAAACATGCACTATGGCATGAAATGGTATGTTTAAAGTGTGTTTACCAGAGTGTCTATGTGGCCCCCCTGTTAATTCTACACAATACAGAAACCCAATTTTCTCTCTCATTTGAAAAACATGGTGAATTTGTAATGGTGCAATTAGTTATAATAATTTATTATCCTTCTTCCTAGGGCACTTTACAGCATACTTTTTTGAATACTATTTTTTTTTAATAGGCACAACATCCCCATGAGCTGAGTGCCAGCAGTTAGCAACATCTCTATTGTGTCTAGCATGGAAACTAAAAGCTAAAACCTTAGCTCAAACATAGCCAAGTAATGAGAGAAGTGGAAACAAAAGCTTGACCATCTAATTGCTAATCTTGAGTTAGTTTATTGGGTCAGACAATCCTATAAATATTAGTAAATAATACAAAATAAAAAAAAAACTAAACATTACTTTTCTATACTACTAAAATTTTTGAGATTCTTCTCCCGGAGAGATGGGGCCTGTATCCCATGCCCTTGAATTTGAATGCTTCTGTGATTACTTGGCCAATAAAATATAGCAAAAGTGAAGCTAGGCCAGCTTCCAGGCCTGGGATTTAAGAAACTGGCAATTTACATACCCTACCTCTTGAAATACTTCTTCTGGGAACCTGGGTCACTAATAAGAAGTCCTACTACCCTAAAGCCACCATGCTAGAGAGGTCATGTGTACACACTCCAGTCAGCAGTCCCAGCTGCGCCCCCCAATACAGGTCAAACTGCCATGTGGTAATCATGTGAGCGAAGCCACCCCAAACCCTAAAGAAGAGCCCATTCGCCAGCGGAAGACCACTAAGGGACCTCACTCAGTTCAGCATGGAGCACAGCATCAGTGAGTGAGCCAGGCCTGACTTCCTGAGTAATAAAGTCCTCACATCATAAAACAATTGTCATTTTAACTACTAAGTTTAGGGGTCATCTATTGTGCAGCAATAACTAGTGGGGACAGCATTTGAATTTGATTCCTACAAGTGGAGTGCTGCCATAACAAAGCCTGAAAACATAGAACAGTGGTTTGGAACCAGACAGGGCAAAAGCTGGAAAGACCCTGGGGACACCGGCTGGTGAAGGCTGGGAGGACCTGAGGAGACTGTTGGTGATTACTCAGAAGATAGTAGAGTAATTGCTATTGGAGGCTGGAGAAAAAGTGACTCTGGTTATGAAGTGGCAGAAATTTCAGCAATACTCTTGCCTGTGGCAGTGTAGCCTATAGAAAATAGACCTAACGAATGGGCTGAATTTTCATTTCTGCAAGGAATGCTAAAATGTCCATCTTTATTTTTTATTTCAGGCATATGTGATACAATGCAGATAGAGAAAATTAAGGTGAAAAGGGAATTGTAATAGATAAATTATTAATATTATTCTATATTATGACTGTATAATTCCTAGGAAGCAGGGTTGAAACCTAATCAAAGAAAATCAACACATGGCTAGCAATATTTCAGAAGTGCTATAGACTAGGGACTGCTCTGTGCTTTCTATTATCTCCATTTTTTAATGAGAATGCTCATCCATTTGTCTTACTGTCTTAATATTGTATTTGAGCGCAGAAGACAAAAAATAATAATCTGTTTCTTTAGTTTACAAGTTTTCAGGTTAAAGAATGTGAATAATTAACCAAAGAGTGGGATTTGGCAGTTTAAAGATTGCCACGTGTTCTCTGCTCCCTCTTTTATTGAGGAGTAGCGTGTATACCTTCTCCCCTCAAATCTGGGTGGGCTTCATGATTTGCTATAATCAACAGAATATGGCAAAAGTGATGCTGTGCCAGTTGTTGGATGCAGCCAGGGCTTAAGCTACTGACAAACTTTCACTTTATTCTCTTGGAATATATCTATAAAATCCTCACATCATAAAATAATTGTCATTTTAACTACTAAGTTTAACTACTAAGTCCTCAACTACCTTGACACCATGTTGAAGAGACTGCATGTAAGCATTCTAATTGAAAGTTCCAGCCAAGATAAGTCCTCCAGCCCAGGTGTAAAATTTGTGAGTGAAACCATCTTAGAATCTCCAAACCAGCTCATCTGCCAGAGTATCCCAAGAGATCTCAGTTGACTCTACATGGAAGAGAGGAATGACCCATCCGAGCCCTATTCAAACTATTAATCAAAAACGTAATGAGATATAATTCAATGATCTTTTAAGTGACTAGGTTTGGGGGTAATTTGTTACATCACAGGAGATAGCCAAGACACTAACTACACATATGAGTAAAGACGGGTAGGCATACTTTTAAAAATGGGTCTTCTCTCCTAAGGTAGTCATGAGTTGAGTTGTGAATAGGTGATTATGTTTCAAATGTGCTAAGGATGCTTTTTATTTTCTTACTCATAAATCATTCAAATAATAGTCACCACCCACTTAGATCACAGGATTGTAGAGAGGAACAAACGAGCTAATGCTTTGAAAACATCTGCAAAGCCTTCCCCACTATGCAAATGTAAGATATTATTACTATTGTACTTTTAAAGAAATATTTGGGAAAAAAAGTGAACGGGTTCCTTTGCAACTGAAATAATCATCCAGTTTTTATCAACTTTATAAATTCAGCTCATCACATATCTGATCCAGGTATTTATAGGCTTGTAAAATTGCTGTCCTATAAATGTATTCTTTATTCAGTACTTACAGCAAAGCTCATTAATAAAATTATAAAGATACACTTTGGTTGTGGGATATATTTTAACTCTGATAAATAAAGCACAGCTCAGTCAAGCATACAGCTCTCAGGTGAGGTGGGAGGATGCAAGAAACAGCTCGCTTGAGATAGAAACTCTAGCCCTAGGCTGTGGTTCAGCCTCATCTTGGCACAGGATGAGGAGCACAATGTGCAGGAAGGAGGGAGATAAAAACAGTGTTGAAATGCGTTCTTTCATGACAAAGAACCAAGTGTTAGGAAGGCCTAGAAGTAGACCCATGCATCGCTTCTGTTAGGAAAGCTGAGACTTATGGGAAATTTGTCAAACTTCAGGTTACCGAACTCGAATATAGTAAGTGATATTTCATATTTCTAATGACTTCCCCTTCGGTAAGCTGAAATATATAAAACTGGTCTTTAAAAGGTCTCTCTTTAGATTTAGTATCAAAAGAAAGCTAATGTCTTTAGGAGAGTGTGTTTTAGTTCTTGATATTGACAGATAAGTGCAAAGGAGAAATAGTCTCATGAATGTTCTAAGGCGTAACATGCAATTAGCCAGCCTTCAAAATGGAATGAGTTTGAGAAAAAGCTAAAAGCATGTAAATGTGTAAACACACACATACACACACCCCTTGATATCACTAGCAGCATCTGTTTTTATACTCCAAACCCTTTCATTTGAGGGGACAGTACAGAATGAATGGCTCGTACCTCAGCTAGCACATCAGAAGGGTCATCTCTGCATTGGCTGCCCTGTCAATGCCCCGTTAGAGTGGGCTGTTCTGCAGAGCAGTAAGAAGTCCCTAGCACAGAGCTCCTTCCCCGTGAGCGTGCTTACCAAATGTATCACACGCGGGGTGATAAGATGTGTGCCGTTTTGGCCCATGTTCCCCTTCAACCTATGGAGCCTCGGAGGTTTGGGGGGCTATAGAACTTGAGGGGGACCTTTCTCTGCTAAAAGAAAGACCAACCAAAGTTCTAAAAAACACTTTCTACACAATCTTCCAAAACATGGTCAAGACAGGACACAGCATTGACTTTCACTTAGCATGTTAGCCTGACTAATGTGTAAAAATGCAAAAGACGTATTAAGACTTACTTATTGAGTATCCTCACAAAATACCTATAAACTAGCTTCTTATCCTCATTTTACAAATGAGGAAACCAAGAATTAGAGAAATTAAAGAGCTCATGCAAGGTCACAGAGCTGTCATTTATTGAAATGGAAGAAACTGTATTAAAACCTAAGTCTGACCCCTTGACCACATGCTTGCCCACTAAGTTATACTGACTTCTGAGTGAGGATGGGGGTAATAATGATATCTGTCATTTATTGAAAAACGGTATAGTAGTCATGAACCCTGGGGCTTTTAAGATGTGCAGAACTCCAATCCCAGCCCCTTACTACCTCCAAGACCCCAGGCAGGTTAGTAAACTTCTCAGTCTCAGGTTCTCATCTTTAAGATGGACATAATTATAACACCTACTCATAAAACCAATGCAAGTTTTAACACTCTTCCCAGTGGCAGGAATTTAAATAAGCACTCAATAAATAAGAACTATAATGTTACCAAGTACCAGGCACCTTTCATATGTTATTTTCTTTAACCTAACAATAACAACAACATTAAAGGAAGATATTATAGCTGTTTAATAGATCCAGAACTGAGGCCTAGGATTGCCTAGACTCATGTAGTTGAGTCAGAATTTGATCCTAAGCTTATAGGCCTGCCAATGCTATGCTAACTTCATACTCTCCCTCCACCTCTCTCAGTACACCAGCCTGTGCTAATCAGCCTGCATCACAAGTGAATTTTCAAATAATCAGTTAGCATTTGTCAGCTTTTAATGTTAACCCATTGCTTCTCAAATTCTATTTTTGCTCTAATACTCAGGAGAGGAAGATATTTAACTTACATTTAAGTTATCTCTCCTGGGGAAAAATATTGAATGCAAGAATGACAACACTATGAAAATATTCAAAGATAAATTAAGTTAGAGGTAATGAGTCTAGATTAAGAATTAAATCCAGATATCGTTGCATTTTATTTCTTAATCCAATCTGGGGGTCTTTTTCTTTTAATAAAGAACTTTGATTTATTAGGATTTGTTTTCATAACTGATGCTTTTCCTTTTTTCATCATTTGTGATTTCTTTTTCTCTGCTTCTGTGTTAATGCCTTTTTTTCTTTTGTTTGATATATGGACTAAGTGTCCTTTGCTCTTTTTCCTCTCATGATTGAATGTTTACTTATTTCCTCAAAATTGTAATTAACATAGGTAGTCATATATTTAATAATGCCAAGTATGAAACAATCTATTGACTTCTTTCTTTGTTAGATGATGAAATTAGTGTGCATCAACCATTTTCTTATCATGAAAAAAATAATTTTATTTTTAAGTATTAACCCTGGGACAGTCCTGAGACCTCTGCTTAATTTCAGGAGCTAGTCAATGTCACTAAAATTACAGAAAAGGTTGCTAGGGAATCCTAGATCTTCAAAATCATCCAGACCAAATGCATTCCTATAGTAACAAAACCTCAGAGAGTTGAAGTGAGTAACTCGAGGTCCTAAAACTAGTCAGTGGCAATATTAGACAACATTAGACCTAGAAATTTGGTCTCTTGACCCCCAAACTAGTACTCTTTGTAGTGTATCACATATTTTCCTAGTAGCAGTTGAAACAGTGAGCAAATCTGGTTGTTGAGGGTTGGGGAGAAGTGGGTGGAGGAAGAGAGCTGTGCAGCTTAGGGAAAGGCATGATGGCAGAGGATAAGAGTGTTTGATTTAGCAGGGAGATAATACACAGCTTATCGCTTAAAATAAACATAAAACAAAACTATGCCCCACTTAGAAGCGAGCTAAGGGAGAGCCTTCAGGTTATTTGGCTGCCCCTGTGTTCTGGACTTTTGTTCAATTTTATTGAGTTTTAGTAAGAAAGCCATCTGGCAAAATATTTTGGACTTAGGCTGATATTTAACATGTAAATCAGGCTGATTTGAAGAGTGAATATTTAGCCACCAAATGAAACTTAACAAATAAGGGAGATACTAACTAAATTATAACCCAAGTAGCATTTCACTTAAATGTTTCCTGATTGACATGAAGATGTTGGTAATTTTTATTTAGCTCATAAAGATAACTTCTGGGGACATCATTCCAGAAAAGCTCTGGCATTAGGAAACAGCCAGTTTTTCTTCCCAACATTAAGGGTTTCCACACTCGGCTCAGTAAACTTAAGAATAAGTACCTTCAGGGAGGCAGACAGTGGACCTGATGCTGGGCTCTCATGCACATGGACACACCCTTTGACCCTAGAGGTTTTCTTCCTCCTAACAACAAATAGGAGGGATCCTTACTAATGACGTTACTACCCCATCTCTTAGAAACCAAATGGGTGTAGATGTGGGTCCCTTTCTGATGCCAGTCACAAGTCTTAAACCACTCATACTTCCGACTGACTCACTATAAATTAGGGGATCCCACTAGAATGGTTCGCAGAAGTCAAGATGTACTAAATGGAAGAGATGCATAGAGTGAGATGTGGTGGGGGAAGGAGCATAAGACTTCCATACCTTCTCCAGGCCTGTCATCCTCCCAGTACCTGGATGTGTTCACCAGCCAGGATGTTTTCTGAATTTCATTGTTCAAGAATTTTCATAGAGCTCATTTTTCTAGGTGCTCCCCCACCTCCCTTTTCAGGAAGTTGGTAGGTGGAGCTGAAGTTTCTAACACTCTAATCACTTGATCTTTCTGGTGACCAGCCCCATTCTGAAGCCATCTAGAGATCCTACCTTAAATCATCTCATTGAAATAACCTTAGGTGTGATGGAAAGGGATTCCTTATGAATAAACAAAGATACTCTTTTCACTCAGGCATTTCAAGGATTTGAAAGGTTCTGTGCTAGAAACCAAAGACAAATATATTTTCATGTTATACCACAGATTCCTACATTTTCATGGAACCCTCTGGGCAGAGCAACGGGGTCATTGCTTATCTACCAGGACACATAGTATATCAAGAAATAAAATTCAACTATATCTGGATTTAAAATATACAGATCTGCTGAGTTTATTTAAATAAAAAGGTTAATAGCACAAACAATAGACAAAGGCACAGGGAAAAACAAGGAATGTAAATATAGAGTGCTTAACAAGAGTATAATAGGAGGCAACCATTTTGCAACTGGTAAGTGCCATTAAACTACATAAAGCACACTCTTTGATATATTGGAAAAAATAAGCAAACACACAACTGAGATCTTGAAACTTTTCCTTGATAAATTAAATAAACCTAATATAAAGCAGATTTAACTAATAATTTTAATGGATATAATTGTTATAAAGTTTATGCCTTTCTGTGAATACATATACTTTTAAAACATCTGCAGAATATTTTAGAAGTTAATCATGTAGTGGAACAAACTAAAATGTTGATAAAATTCATAAAGAAAAATATATAACCTACATTTCGCAACTGTAATAAAATAAACTAGAATATAGTTAAAACATTTTAAGACAAGGAAACTATTTGTCAATTAAAAAACATATATAAGTAACTCTTGGATCAAAGAAAAGATCAAATTTGTGATTACAAATTGGTGAGAAAATAATAATTATTAGAACATTACATATCAAATCTTACAAAATGAAGCCAAAAATATTCATTGAAACAAGTAGGTTTCTATACTTGCTTTATTACATCAGAGGAAACAAAATAAAAGGGTTAAGCTTTAAAATGTTAGAAAATAAAAACATCTTTTAGAAGCAGAAGAAAGTAAATAACAAAACAAAACAAAAAAAAGAAGAGTAATAAAAGCAAAACAATAAATATATGACTCTGGCATATTCTAGCAAGTCCAGAAAAAAAAGTTAAAAAGAGAAAGGGTTTAAAACAACAAATATGTAAAATAAGAAATGAGATATAACTATAGACATGTAAAACTCTCTTAAAATTATATAACACCAAACAATATTAAATTGTCAAAATTCACTGATTTTCTGGGGAAATACAAATTGGTTAACCAGCAAGAAATTGGGGGGGAGGGGGGAGGGATTCATTCCAAAACATTTTTAAACCAAAAAATTTTTTTAAAAAACACATTTATTTGCATGTCTTAATATGCATTTCATATACAACTTCAGTGCAGAAAAATAATGAAAAACTTTTAAATTCCTTTCATAGGTAATATAGCCATAAAAACCTAATAAATATAGTATCGGAAAAATTATAAATTGATATCACTTTTGAGTATAAATATAAATTCATAACTAGATTTTTATAAAATGGAATCTCTCAAACAATAAAAATTGTGAAGTGTCTGAACATCTACCCTACTTGCCAACTGATAAGATAGCCTGCCACAATGACTTTGGGGTCAGATACAAAGGATTTTATGACTTATAGTACAGGAAGCAGCCTGAGCATCAGTACATGTGTCAATGCCTTTCCCCTCTCCCCACCTCCCACCCATTCTCAGGGGTGTGATGTAACATGGGCCCAGGTAGATGCCTGCATGTTCAGTATGTTGCGTTTTAGGAAAGGAACTCTGAGTTTGGAGACATGATTCTTCAAAAATAGGCAGCAAGTATCTGGCCATTGCCCCAAAGGGAGGCATTATCTTTATTACAGTAAGCATGCCTGCTGTTAGGTTCAGAGGGGAGGCACTATATCTTCAAGGCTATAAGCAAACCTGCCCTTTGTTCTATAGGGAAAGACCATCTCTATTCTTGAAAAGATACTTCAAAACAAAGGGCAGTCAGAGCCTCTGCTTACAAGGTATACAAGAATGTGAGAGACCCAGGGAGAATTGCCTCCCAACACATCATTCGGTGGTATTATTCTAATGCAAGGATAGTTCAATGTTTGAAAATGTAAGTTGGGTAAAGAAAGACAAAATAATAAAATTCAACATCTAGTCTAAGTTGTTAAAAAGGAAACATTTTTATAAAGAAAAATATTATTTTCTTAAATGTCTAATTTAAATTGATTAATGAGAATATATTTAAGTTTATTAAATGTGTACCCTTAAATAACAAGTGACATCATAATTTACAATGAAATCCTACAGGCAATCTCATTAAAATTAGAAACAAAATAAAAATGTTCATTATGACTGCTTTTATTTAACATTATTCTAGAAGTTATAGTTAATGAAATAAAAATGAAACATATGTAACAATTATGTGAAAAAAATCATTATTTTAAAAGGCATAGTTATACATAGACAACTCAAGAGGATGAAAGGAAAATATTTTAAAATAATTAGTTCAATAAAGAAGCCACACAAAAAATGAATTTTGTTTAATGCCTATATACCAGCAATAATTTATTTTAAACAATGTTAACTCATAATAACTATTTCTATTATTTTATTACCAACAGTCTCAAAAAGTTTAAATAGTATAAACAACCTAAACAAAAAAATAATGTCACCTACATGAAGATAATTCAATACTTTTGAGACACTCAAAAAATATATATATAAATGAGTAAATTAGATGTTCTTAGATAAAAAATAAATTTTATAAAGATATTGAATTTTTCCAAGTTCAGTGGCAAATATAAGTATATTCTAATTAAGTTCCTAATAAGATTTTAGGACAGAGATTTGATAAAGTAGTTTTTAAATGTATATGGAAGAACATCACCTGATGATAACAAGTTTCTAAAAATAAGAGCAATGAGGAGGGACTTACTCCTTCTGAATATTAAAATATACTATAAAGTTTCAACAAGGAAACAAAAACAGAGTGACATTATTTTAAAAAATCAGCATATGGAAGAAACCAGAGACCAAAAACAAATATATGCATCATAAATAAGTGGAAAAAGAATGGCACTGACTCAACTGTGATTTTTTAAACTTTGAAGACATTTAACAATTTATTGAAGTCAGAAATATTGAAGTCTTAATATTAACTCTAGAAACCAAGAAGTCCCAGGAATTTAATTTCAAAGACTTTAAAAAAAAAAAAAAAACTCCTTGTAAAAGTTTCAACTGATTTTTTTTCCACTTGGAAAAATTAAAAAAAAAAATACCAACAATTTGAAGAGATCTCGTATACCAAATAATTTCTGAATCAGAAGTGTTATACTTTTAAAATAAAACCATAGGAATTTAAAGTAAAGTATAGGTAAAAATCTATTGGAGTAGACAGAGACAAAACACAAAAACCAAGAGCAAAAAAAGTTAAGATGAAATAAATCATAAAAGAAAATAAGAATAGATTTATGTACAAAAAAGTTCATCTATTATTTATGATACTAGAGGCCTGATGCACAAAATTCATGCATGGGGGTTTTTCAGCCTAGCCTGCATCCTCTCCAATCTAGGACCCCTCGAGGGATGTCTGACTGCCCATGTCGGACAACCCTCTCACAATCCAGGACTGCTGGCTCCCAACCACTAACCTGCCTACCTGCCTGATTGCCCCAACCAGTTCTTCCTGCCAGCCTGATCATCCCCTAACCACTCCCCTGCCAGCCTGATCGACACCTAATTGCTCTCCTGACAGCCTAATTGCCCTTAACTGAACTCCCCTGCCAGCCTGGTCACCCCTAACTATCCTCCCCTGCAGACCTGGTCACCCCTAACTGCCCTCCTCTGCTGGACTGGTCTCCTCCAACTGCCTTCTCCTGCAGGCATAGGTCCCCCACAATTGTTCTCCCTTGCAGTCCTGATCATCCCCAACTGCCCTCCTTTGTAGGCCTGGTCTCTCCCAACTGCCCTCCCCTGCTGGCCATCTTGTGGTGGCCATCTTGTGTCCACATGGGGGAAGCCATCTTGTGTGTTGGAATGGTGGTCAATTTGCATATTATATATTTACTAGGGGCCCGGTGCACAAAAATTTGTGCACTCAAGGTGGAGGGAGTCCCTCAGCCCGGCCTGTACCCTCTCACAGTCTGGGACCCCTCAGTGGATGTCCTGTGATGGCCCCAGTCTGCCAGGTGCCTTTTGTGTGTGTGTGTGTGTGTGTGTGTGTGTGTGTGTGTGTGTGT
>PVJC01001685.1:0-89520 GCA_004026665.1 Murina feae | reverse complement strand
CAACCAGTATTATATGAAATGCTGAAAGGTATCCTTTGAGAAGAGGATGAAAAAAAAGTAAAGATAAAAATTATGAACAACAAATACATATCTATCAACAAGTGAATCTAAAAATCAAGTGAATAAAAAATCTGATGAACAGAATAAACTGGTGAATAGAATAGAATCAGAGGCATAGAAAGGGAGTGGACTGACAATTTTCGAGCGTAAAGGGTGTTGGGGGTGCGGGAAGAGAATGGACAATAATTGTACACCTATGGATGAGGACAGCGGGGGGTGGGGGGGAAGGACAGAGGGTGGGGTGGGAATTGGGTGGAGGGGAGCTATGGGGGAAAAAAGAGGAACAACTGTAATAATCTGAACAATAAAGATAAAAAATATATAAATAAATAAATAAATAAATAAATAAATAAATAAATAAATAAAAGAACAAGGGAACTGCATTCATTCAAGCCCTCAAGGAACTCTCTATCTAGTGAGGGGAGTAGACTCTAAACAAATACAGAAGGTTATAGAGATAAGAACCAAACTGTACTGATCACTAGTTATGGACTTATTACCTGCCAGCTTCTACTTTAAGTACTTTACATATATAATTATTTATCTCATTTTTCAATGGACTAATCAAGCACAGCACAGGTAGGCTAATTAACTTACCTAATGTCACACAGCTAGTAAATGCAAAGCTGGGATGTGAACCCTGGAAACATGGCTAGGGAACTCAAGCTGTTAACTATTATGATGTACTCCCTTTTGAATTTAAAAGATAGTGTGAAACATCAGAGGGGAAAGCCACTCCATCTACAGTGTGGGTGTAATGGTGTAAGGGTGAGGATAGTATTGGTGATAAAACAGGGAAGGATTTGCCAGGGAGAAACCCCAGTGAGCTGGGTCTTGAAGAAGACAGCGACAAGTACAGCATGGGGCAACCAGGAAGAGGAGGTGGCTTCCAGGAAGAACCACGTGGCTGCAAAATGGATTTTAAGAGGTTAGTAACTATAGAAGACATTGGAAAAGAAGTTAGGGACAAAGGGAATCAGGTCTTGCTTGAAAGAGTTTGTATGTATATCGAAAATTCAAAGTTCATCCCCAGGATGAGGGAGAGCCACTGTAGGGTACTGACCAAGTCAGTCTAGATTAAATGTGCCTTTATGCAGAAGTACTCAACCATAATAGTGGATCTGTGACTGGGGAGGTGGGGGAGCCATAAAACATAACAATTAGAGGACCTTTAAAAACAGTCTAGGATTCATTTCTCCAAAGAGGACATAGTTATAGTAACTAATAAGTTAGCATAAGTATCTCCATTTTGATTTGTGTGTAACCCTTAAGACTCTATATTAGAATCTGTGTGTATCTGATAAGAACCTTACCTAAAGATGCAACTTTACCTACCAGAGAAATTCCCTAACCTTATCTGTAAGACTAGATCCCGTGCCTGAGCTGCTGCTAAGACCACCACGCACACACCCATCTTTGAGTACAAAAAGAGAGTTTAAGAGCAGAAGACAGATGCTTGTCTGACCTCTACAGACTCGTCTCCAACTGCCAACCTACTCTGCTCTGTCTCCGTACCTCCAGGAGCTCCAGGAAGTCAGCCTCCGCGGCTGCTTACTCTCTGAACATCATGTGTGTGGTGTGTCTCAGTGAGCATCTCCAGGTGGACTTTCCAGAGACTGAAACCTGCCAAAACTTGTTAAATAAACTGTGTGTGATTTGCTTGCAACTAACTGTTTGTCTGTGTACGTTATTTACTTTGAGGTTCGGCTAAGAATAGTAAATGATCTGTGCTCAGTAAGAACTATTATAAGTACTGTCACTCGTTCAGAACTGGTAACATACCTTAAGTGAAAGAGTGCAGTCACCTGCGATATGTCCCTACACAATTGGGACAGATGGCCAATAGACATACAAAAGAATGCTCAATGTTACAATCATCAGAGAGATGCAAATTAAAACTACAATCACCTCATACCTTCCAGAATGGTTACCATCAATAAATCAAGAAACTAGCAAGTGCTGGTGAGGATGTGGAGAAAAGGAAACCCTCATGCACTTCTGGTGGGAATGCAGACTGGTGCAGCCCCTGTGAAAAGCAGTATGGAGTTTCCTAAAAAAATTAAAAATGGAACTGCCAATTGACCCAGGGTTCTCACTTCTGGGAATTTATCCTAAGAATCATGAAACACCAATCAGAAAGAATATATGCATCCTTATTCTCATAGCAGCATTATTTACAATAGCTAAGATCTAAAAACAGCCCAAATGGCCACTCATCAGTAGATGAGTCGAAAAAAAAAAGCTGTGGTAATTTACCCAATGGAATACTATGTGGCTATAAAAAGGAAGAATCTCTTGCTTTGAATTCTTAAACTCTGCTGGAGTCCAGGAGAGTTGTATGTATGTGTGTGTGTGAGGGGGCTGTTAGGGGGAAAGGGTAAGCAGTTTTGAAGAGACTGACAGGTCTCATAGCTCTTTGGATTCTATCTTTCTTCACAGGCTGTCTTGAATGGAATGCTGTAATCAATGGTGTTTGGCTTGATTACCTTGTATCTAAAAGATACTCTGTAATCAATAGTTAAAATAAAAAGTATTCAACCTTAAAACGCAATTGGGTCATTAAAGTCATGATTATTACTTAGCAAAAAAACCTCAACAACTTCAAAATGTTATCCACACACCCAGCCATAGTTCTATGCAGTCATGAGTAGGAATGACTGAAATCTCCCAAGTTTTTTGTGACTGAAGTATTCAGTCAGATAACACCGGGGTGAAAATAATGAAGCCTGGCAACGATGTGTTTCATCAAGTAGGAAATAATTTTAAAGGCATTCTTAAGGATGCAAAAATGACTGTGAAAAAACACTGACTTCCTGCCAAAGAAGAGATTATTCCAGCTCACTAGAAGAGGGGGGGGGGGGAATTCGACACCTGTTGGCAGTTTAATGCTAATATGAATTCTGTTTTCAGGCTGGAAATTATGCATCAACAAAAATATAAATATAATTTTTTTCACAGCTGTGTAAGTGAAAAAAATATGTGGAGAAATTAGAGATGACTATTATCCATTATTCTAAAATTTCAACGGCTACTGAGAAAATCCAGTGTTGGAATAAAAAATTTACAATACTTTTAAATTAATTTAATTTACATTGTTGGCTGATGAAATGACACAAATTACCACAGCATTGAAAACTCTTCCCTGTTTTCCATTAAAACTGCTCTGCTATTCACAGGGGCCATATGATGGCTAATTTCCTGTCTTCCTCTGGAGAAACCTGAAGCCAGGTTTGTGGATTAAAAGAATAGCCATGACCTGATTGGTGTGGCTCAGTTGGTTGAGCATATGAGGCCCCATTAACCTAGAGGTTATTGGTTTGATTCCTGTCCAGGTTGCGGGCTCAACCCCTAGAAGGGGGCATGCTGGAGGCAGCTGATCAATATTTCCCTCTCATGTCCTCTCTCTTTGTAAAAAATCAATTTTAAAAATATTTTTTAAAAAGTCATAAGTCAGAGGCTGATGGGCCAAAACCACCATGAACACATTTCCCAGATTCAGACGTTGCTTCCTAGAAAGACCTGCAACCAGTTCATGAATGAGAAGCATCTCACGGGCTAGTCTGAGATTGAAGAATACTAAGGAATCAGAATTCGTTGCATAAGTATTTTGTAAAGATTGTTTCCCCTATACCTAGAAGCATGATAGGTGTGATGATATGTGAGACGTGACTTATTCTAGGTGACTTTGGACAAATTACTTCCTTTTGTTGGATATTAGTTTTTCCCAATCTGCAGAATGTGGGGTTGAAATTGAATGGCCTTTCTGAGACTTTATCTGACTCTAAAATCTTGGTGATTCTCTACTTTGGCTTACAGTCATCAAGGAGTTCAGAATTATACAAAATTAATGAAACTGGCACACTAAAGCTGATTAACTTAATAATAGAAATAAGAAGACTCAACATACCAAAAAGAAGAGTAGTCTGTTTACTGAGCATTTATGAAGCACTGTGCAGGTCCTTCATTACTTATCATACTCTCTACCCATTATTCCATCAAACTTCAAAGGTATCCTGTGCTGTAGGTTGTGACACACAGACAAAAGAGTCAGTGCTCAGAGAACCAGGGACAGTTAAGAAGTGATGAGCAGTCAAAGTGCAACTGGGAACCTAGGGCTTGATGACTTTGGCTCCCCAATTTTTAACCACTGCCCCATCCTACCAATAACAACAACAGGGAAAGGTCCTTGGGTTTTATTATTTTGTTTTATTTTTAATCTCAGGAAGGGAGCACAGAGCATAGTATAAGAGAAAGATCACAGGGCATGGTATTGGTATGGTGTTGGGATCTCTGGACCTGTTTGCCCATTTGTAAAATGGTGGTTTCAACACTTACCTAACAGGGTTGAATTGAGGCAAAATAAGCTAGTAGTAATAATATGTAGGTAGAGCACAGGAGGTTTATTTTGGTGCAGTGCTGTGAGCACACTCCAGCAGTTCAGATCTTTCTGGCAAACCAGGAAGATGGCAACGCCCGCCTGAGCCCCTCCTACAGCCACGTACACAGTACCCCGACCTTTACGCTCATTGGCTCCCTAAGAAGATGTTCCATGATTGGCCACCTCTGCTATAAATCCTGCTGTACTTCCGCAATAAAATTAGACCTGAGTCACAGAACCTGGTCTCTGGAGTCGTGCATGCAAGCGTCCTAGCACTAGGGGCTCCGTCGTCCTCACCCCTGGGAGACTCCTTGCTTCATATGGTGCCCAAACGTGGGACACCCAGAACATCGGACTGGGTGAGTGACCCTCTGCAATATGGGCAATATTCCCCCTGAAGCACGCGCTCCTCAGGCGCGAGCTCTCCACGCCATTTTGCAGAGTAGGCGAGTTAAGATATCAGAAAAGGAACTCCAGAAGCTGTGGGAGTGCCTCTTACACTTTAATCCCTGGTTGTTAGAAGCCCCCGTATGGGACCCAGGCACTTGGGAGAAAGTACTCAAGCGTGTAAGTTCTGCCGAGGTTCACGAAGGAAAAACATTTCCGCTTTCTCTAACACCTGCCATTTTGGCCCTCCAGACATGTCTCTCTGGAGTCTCCCCTGAACCATCTCTGCCGATACCTGCGGCCCTTGCGACCTCAATGGAGACAGTCCCCCTTCCCCTGTACTCCTCACCACAGCCCTCTGCCCCGCCCCCCAATCCGTGGGACTTGTTCATTAAGGAACATTCAGATACGGACAAAAATGAAACCAAAAAGCCTACTGCCAAGCCCGCGCCTTTGGGGGAGGGGAAGACGGTTCCACCTCCAGGTTCTACAACCAATAAACCTACCTAAAATACCAGTACTCAGGCTCAGTACAAGTTGGGGAGTTACGTATGGTGATACACGCACTTCTATACTGTCAGGACAATCCAGTTAATATCTTTTCTGATAGTGCTTATGCAGTCCACACTGCGAAAACTATAGGCTTCTCTACCCTCAGAATTAAGGAAAACCCCTCAAGCCTTTCCAGTAACAATTAACCCCTATAGCTTCTCAAGTAGCCGTCCAGGACTCAGTCATCTTGCATGAATTACAAGAGCTCTGTGGCCACATTAATGGGGTTAGAAACAGTCTGTCTATATCAACAGCCCTAAACCCCCTAGTCCACCCAGGGGAGAGGTTTTGCTTGTATCTTTCTAGAAGGCGAGAGACACTCGCTCTGGATTCCAGCGAGAGACATCAAGCCACATGCCTTAAGAGATGAGTCGGAGACCAATCATCCCACCAGTGGGGGAGATGGAGGACCTCTCACTTGAAGAGGAGACATGGCACCGCTGGAGGAGATGTCCCTGAGGCAGAAGGACTCACTCAATAACGTGGGGCGATATTAAGCCACCTCGCTTCTTGGCTAAACCCTGCTAACCTATGCATTTGGGCTACCTGAGCTGGTATATTCCTCATAGCATTCTTCCTCTTCCGCTGTATGTTCACCATGATAGCCCACATAAGGGCATAACAGGCTATGACTATACACAGCCAATAGGTGCTAATAAAAAAGGAAGGGGGAGATGTAGGTAGAGCACAGGAGGTTTATCTTGGTGCAGTGGCTGATGCAATGCTATGAGCACACTCCAGCAGTTCAGATCTTTCTGGCAAGCCAGGAAGATGGCAACGCCCGCCTGAGCCCCTCCTACAGCCACGTACACAGTACCCCGACCTACGCTCATTGGATCCCTAAGAAGATATTCCATGATTGGCCACCTCTGCTATAAATACTTCTGTACTTCTGCAATAAAATTAGACCTGAGTCACAGAACCTGGTCTCCGGAGTCGTGCATGCAAGTGTCCTGGCGCTAGGGGTTCTGTCGTCCTCACCCCTGGGAGACTCCCTGCTTCAATAGTAAATGCTTAGCATAATGCCTGTCACATAGTACATAAATATGAGCTATTTTCCTTATTCTCATGCTTCTCTTTTCCTGTATTCTCATTTCTTTCTAGTTTTCTGTTTCTCCTATTCATGCATTTGATTTGTACATAGATATTTCAAACATATAAAGGTCACTATGTGTACAAAGTAGGGAGGTCACCCTCCCACACTCAAAGTACTCTCTCATATGCAGCACTCGCACGGATCCTGGGGCAGACTTAGAGGATCCCGATTAGCATCTGCCATCTCCCTTGAATGGAGGAAAAGTGTGAGATAGGTACCTGCAAGTTGCAAATCATTAGCCTGTCTGCTAATACTGATATTACAATGTTCTAGTCAACTTTTCACCCACCCAACCTCACCCCAGCTCCTCACACTTGACCTGCAGCCACTCTTTCTTCCCATTCGACTTCTTCTAGGAAATCGACCTTGTCAACTGTGACCAGTGGTGTCCTGTGATTCCATAAGCAAGCAATGTGTTTAATGAAGGCAGGAAAATAGTTGAGTCATTAATCCGAATCCTGCCCATGACAGACCACATCCTATGGTCCATGCCATTGCCTGGAATTGAAACACAGAACATCTTTGAACATATGTTTTTCTTCACAACAAAGAAGAAAATTATAAAAAAAAATTGAGCTTGGATTCATTAGGAAAGATAGATCTAATGTACATAATCCACAATATGCCAGACTCTTCTCATAAAAAGTACTAAATACTTAGTATGTACCAAGTACTATTCTAGTGCTTTCAAATAATGACCTATTTAATCCTCACAACAACCCTATGAGATAGAGATTGTTAACTTCTTCATTTTACAAATGAGAAAAACTGAGCACAGAGATGTTAAGTAATCGGCTCAAGGCCATATAACTGTTAAGTGACAGAGGCAGGATTTGAGACCAGGAAGTCTGGGTTCTGAATCCAAGCTCATAGCCTTACATCATGTTCCCCCTTGCATAGAGAGAGCAGGAATTTCTGAGGAAATACGGTCAGGACCAGTAGCTGGCCACTTGCAGCAGAAGTGAGTGTACATACTAAAGAGTAGCCCCCAGACATGAGCACTCAGCATGCGGTGGGCATCCGTCAATGTGACATATAGAAGGAAAAGAGAATGTTGGTTAGTCTGGCCAGTAGTTAAGGAAATAAAACATTAAGTTATATTCTTCTGTATTACTACATTATTAGAATTATTATCCTCATTACATAGAAGAATAAACCAAACACAGAACAGATGCATAACTTGCCCAAGGAAGGATTTTAAGCCAAACTGACAATTCCTTATCCCACTGTCCTCTGAAGGTTTTAGTGGCATGAAGTCTCCCAAAACTACATCAGTCTTAACATGCAAAATTTCTAGAGCCATTTTTGTCTTCCAAAGTCACAAGTGCTGTCACCATTTCTCATGGGCATTGTTTCAAAAGAATAGGTGTAACATCCAGAAGGCAGGAGTGGTTCACACTTGACAGAGCACAGAGCAACGGGTATGCGGCATGCAGTACTGGTGCTTCCCACACACATGCTGAGTTCTTCAGAACTGAGTGGCACCCAGCGCCTTCATAGAGCCTGAGAAACTGCAGTTCAACCATGGGGGAAGAACTCCAAAAAGGCTGAGGGCATCCTTGGCTTATCCTAGTAGCCCAAGAATAGCAAACACTTGGCATATGTGCTCCGCCTTCCTTCCCAATCCCTTGAAAGGTCCAAGGAACCAGCAAAGTGCTGTCTGTGCAACTTGAGCAGAGCATCCTCCCAAATGTCTCCACATGGTACATAAGACAGCCACTATCTGTTGATTAGACTGGTCATGTGGGAGGGAAACCCATTTTCCATTCCTGAGTAACCTGAGAAGCGTTTCCAGTAGATTTATACCATCTCATGTGATGCTATCAGTACCATCTTTGCACTGTCATTTCATATGTGCCTTTCCAACTGAGGGAGCTTGGGAGCTCACCTGTGACCCCCAGGCAAGAAAGATTCCTCTAGAAGGTGAAAGGGCAGAGCAACAGGCCCCAAAGTGGGCTCCTCAGACCTGACATGGATAAATGGAAGTAAAACGATGGGTTTGAGGCCACTTTGAATACGATTAGCCTTATGTGTGTGGGACTTAGCCCACCTGAGTTATCCTTCCCAACCCACATTTCTCCACCCGAGAGAACCCTCCCCACTCCAAAGCATTGAAGGCAGACTTGTCAGAGGGATTATTTTAATGCATTTTTGTGACTATGTTACTCCCCTCTTCAAAAGACTCCAACAGCTCCTGGGAGCCTACAGAATGAAAACCAAGTGCCTTGATCTGCCATGGATATTGTTCTCCTGTTCTCAACGCATAGAATTTCCAAATTAAATTCAACAGGTTTAAATTCTGCAGTGATAGTGGATTCCCCGAAGCTCTCCCCAATGAGCTGTGTGACCATGAGGAGGTTCCTTAAGTCCTATGAGCTTTTCTCATTTCACTTTGAACAGCACCTGCCACTCATAAATGTCAGAAGTTGTGTGGTTTTTAGTTGAGGGTTTTATTTTTTTCAGACATGTTTGTCCTATGTCTCCAAATGCACGTCTGTTTCCCAGAATTCTGCTGTTAATCTGTGCTTGTCTGCTTATGTCCCTGGGTCTCTCTCTTATTCTCATGCTCCATGCTCTATGTTCGGGAAAAATATCTTGTTCTCCATGAAGAAGACTCTGGGTATGCAGGGGAGGGCCCCCTCCCAGGCTCAGTTAAGGCTAAGCTGCTCTCACACACAGCATTTCTTGCATCCACAGAGTAATGGCAGGAGTAGGAAGCCCATGCTCATAAAAGCAGGGTCTCTGGCTTCTCCCATCACATGCCTGTGTCCCTACATGCAGGTATGTGATGCCCTCAATTAGCTGATTGTGGCTAAAAACTTTTGGGGTTGGGGACCACTCCACTTGGCCTCTATGTTTCTACTGCTCTCAGAATTCAGCTGGGAAGGTTACTGATTGGCCCATTCTAATCCCAGCCTGTGAGAGTTTGTTAAGTCAACAGTTGACTGAAACAAACACCATTGTGGGCCACATTCTGTGTCAGCCTGAGGCATTTAATATTCAACAACAAAATGGGAATGCTTTTCCATTTCAACTTTTGTTTAGACCCCATCTACCTATTTTTTGCTCCATCCCTGTCAAAATGAAAGCTGAAGGCAAGCTGGGGCAGGCAGTCCAGGGGAACATCTGTAGCTAACCATTAGAGAAAAAGGCAAGTGCGAATCCTGCAGGTGGATGGTGAGCAGGGGTGGTAATGGTGGTGTGGCTTTAATCTTGGTTCAAAAAGTAGAATCATCCTAATAACTGATGTCCTTTTCACTGCCACTTCCATATTCTCAGAACAAGAGCTATTGCAGATCAAGATAGTGCAGAAAAAAAAAGAAAGAAAGAAAGAAAGAAAGAAAGAAAGAAAGAAAGAAAGAAAGAAAGAAAGAAAGAAAAGACAGGAGGAAGGAAGGAGGAGAAAGAGAGGGAGAGAAGGGAGAGTTGAAAAGATAGAAGATGTCCTGGGAGTCCAAGCCTTTGGTCACTAGATGACTGTGCCTATAGAAGAATGCCTGGTTTTACTGATTCTTGTCTTCTGTTCCCTGCAGAATACCTCTTTAACCTTTGCAAACTCCCTGCATCAGACTAAGAGAGATGCTCTAAAATTAGTGTGTTAGCCTGGCCAGTATGGCTCTGTGCTTGAGCATTGACCCATGCACCAGGAGGTCACAGTTTGATTCCTGGTCAGAGCACATGCCTGGGATGTGGGCTTGAACCCCAATGGGGAGCATACAGAAGGCAACTAATTAATGATTGTCTTTCTTCATTGATGTTTCTATCTCTTCCTCCTCTCTCCCTGAAATCAATAAAAACATATTTAAAAATTAGTGTGCTTGGTAATTTTATTAAAGATCAGAGGCTTAATGAGAAAGTAATGTGGAAAACTAGTCTTCTGTTATCTTGCTGGATCGCCTCTCTGCCTGAGAAATATATTCCCTCCATTTACCTGACCCACAATTACAAAAACTTCCTGCTTGGAGCAGTCCCCTGGAGATTGTGATCCAGCCTCATTCTGGTCAAGAAAGGGGATCAGCCTTGCCTGGTTCACCTGCTTTCCCTAGTTCTCCCATTGTCCCTCTCCCTGGAATCCAGTGGCCTGAATTCTGGAGGTTGAATAGATATATATGCCAGACAATCAGGAATATGGGACAGGAAGAGCCTTTTATGGAGAGGAAACAGAATGGGCAGTGCCAGGGGCATGGGACACAACTTGGATACACTGGGAACTCCACCTTGTTTACATGATGGAAATCTGGATTAAGGTTGCAGAGATGGCATGTTCATGTGAAGAACTTTGTATGAAAGTGGAGAACCTTGGCACTTATTTTGAGAATAAAGAAATCATTACTATCACAGAAGCTAATGAACACTGAGTGCTTCTTCTGAGCTAGGAACTTTATATACTGAACATGTTATTCACTTTGACCTCATTTAACCCTCATGATGACCCTAGCTTCTATTCTGATCATCCTCATTTTACTGATGAGGAAAACTGAGCCACAGAAAAGTTGAGTAGCATGCTCAAGATTACTCAGCTCCAAAGTGACAGAGGTAGGATTTGAACCCAGGTGGTCTGACTGCCAAGCCCATGCTCTTAGTCACTATCCTCAACTACCTCTGATAGAATCAGGTTTCTGTTGGAGAATGATCAATCTGGCAGCAAAGGGTAAGCAATACCAAGACTAGAACTGGATGCAGAGGGAAAATAGATAGCATTTCTCACCTGAAGGAGCTCTCTCAAGGTTTGAGAAAATGCTGTGAAAATCGGAATGTGAGTGTATGAAAACACCAGGAAAGCAGCCACAGGTATGAATGGCAGATGGAATCATGGATCCAGGGGTCCCAGTAAGTTAGAGCCCTAGCAGAAGTGATTACACCCCAAATTCAATGTCAGAACCCACAGAAGGAGTCATGCAGGTTCTCACTATTCCCAAATACTGACTCACGTCTCAGTCCCAAACTAAGCAACAAGAAGTCTAAGCCAGCACATAGAAACTGATTCTTTTTAAAAATGTCAGGCAGGCCTAATTGTTCCATTGAGTAGTTGCTTAATCAGAATTGATGTGTTGAAACTCAGCAGCTGTTGACAAAATTTTGCAGACACCCACAGGAATAGCAGCCAGTTAGACTAAGAATGCATCAGGCTAAGACAGCCTGCATGTCACCTGTTCCTTCACATCTTGTTACCTGGTTATTAGGTGGCACATCTGTAAGCCTCTGTAATCACAGGTAGGCCGGGTGGGGATGATATCATGACCATAGTGGATGGGATTCTGTCTGCATCAAACCATGGCCACCTTTCCCTGGGCCACTAGTCATGTATACATGTATACATGTATATCTCTATCTCTATCTCTATCTCTATCTCTATCTCTATCTCTATCTCTATCTCTATCTCTATCTCTCTATATCTCTATCTCTCTCTCTATCTCTATCTCTATCTCTATCTCTATCTCTATCTCTATCTCTATCTCTATCTCTATCTCTATCTCTTATCTATCTATCATCTATCTATCTATCTATCATCTATCTATCTATCTATCTATCTATCTATCTATCTATCTATATCTCTAACTATATCTATATCTTTCTGTGCTTCTCAAGAGATAGTAAAAATCCCAACATTGTGTTCTCTCTCTTTCTCTCTCTAATGGACTATGAATGGAAAAATAATAAATTACTACATTTAGCTCTTGAGTGTCACTTTTAAATAACACCTAAGTGTAGCACAGCCCAAAGAGACAAGTAAATAAAGGTCAGCCTTGGTTCATTTTCAAGGCTTGGGTAGTGAGAGGCAGATATAATAGACACAGAATGGCCTTCATGAGCAATGTCCTTGAAGTTACCTTTCCAGGCCTTGGCAGGAGCACTTCCAAAAAGAGGCATCCCTTTCTGTGGAGCAACTGATGATATTGATGGTCTGTTGAGGACACTTTGGAAAATCTTAACCTACAAGAGGTAGTCCAAACTCTAAACTAATCTTGGTGTGCTGTTAGGAGACCGCATTAGAATAGATATGTGTGTGTGCCTTCTTCTTCATTAAAACAAAAGCCTGTTCTGCTTACTTGGGTTTGGCGCCTAACTTATATAGCTTAGCAATACAATATTGGGCATGGAGTCTTTTTTAAAATTTCTTTATTAAGGTATTACATATGTGTCCTTATCTTCCCATTGCCCCTCTCCCTCACTCATGCCCTCACCTCCCTTTGTCTGAATCCATTCGTTAGGCTTATATGCATGCATACAAGTCCTTTGGTTGATCTCTCCCCTTTTCCCCACCCTCCCCTACCTTCCCTCTGAGGTTTGACAGTCTGATTGATGCTTCTCTGTCTCTGGATCTATTTTTGTTCATCAATTTATGTTGTTCATTACATTCCATAAATGAGTGAGATCATGTGATATTTATCTTTCTCTGACTGGCTTATTTCACTTAGCATAATGCTCTCCAGGATCCATGCTGTTGCAAATGGTAAGAATTCCTTTTTTTTTTTTTTTTTTACCACAGTGTAGTATTCCATTGTATAGATGTATCACAGTTTTTGAATCCATTCATCTGCCGATGGGCACTTAGGCTGTTTCCAAATCTTAGCTCTGGTGAATTGTGCTGCTATGAACACAGGGGTGCATATATCCTTTCTGATTGGTATTTCTAGTTTCTTGAGATATATTCCTAGAAGTGGGATCAGTGGGTCAAATGGGAGTTCCACTTTTAGTCTTTTGAGGAAACTCCATACTGTTCTCCACAGTGGCTGCACCAGTCTGCATTCCCACCAGCAGTGAAGGAGGGTTCCTTTTTCTCCAAATCCTCGCCAGTACTTGTTGTCTGTTGATTTGTTGATGATAGCCATTCTGACAGGTGTGAGATGGTACCACATTGTCTTTTGATTTGCATCTCTTGGAATAATTAGTGACTTTGAGCATGTTTTCATATGTCTCTTGGCCTTCCTTCTGTCTTCTTTCATAAAGTATCTATTTAGGTCCGTTGCCCATTTTTTGATTGGGTTGTTTATCTTCTTTTTGTTAAGTTGTATGAGTTCCCTGTAAATGTTGGAGATTAAACCCTTATCAGTGATAACATTGGCAAATATGTTCTCCCATGCAGTGGGTTTTCTTGTTGTTTTGTTGATGGTTTCTTTTGCTGTGCAAAAGCTTTTTATTTTGATGTAGTCTCATTTGTTTATTTTCTCTTTAGTTTTTATTGGAGCGGTATCATTGAAGAAATTGTTTTGGCATATGTCTGAGATTTTGCTGCCTGTGGATTCCTCTAGTATTTTTATGGTTTCTGTGTTATGTTGAAGTCCTTTATCCATGGTCCAATATCCGCAAATCAATAAACATGATGCATCACATAAACAAATTGAGAGATTAAAAAATCACAGTCATATCAATTGATGCAGAAAAAGCATTTGACAAAATCCAACACCCTTTCTCAATAAAAACTCTCAGCAAAGTGAGAATAGGAGGATCATACCTCAACATAATAAAAGTCATCCATGACAAACCCACAGCCAACATCATACTCAATAGGCAAAAACTAAAACCATTTCACCTAAGAACAGGAACAAGACGGGGATGCCCACTCTCAACATTCCTGTTTGACACAGTACTGGAAGTACTAACTTCTGTGATTAGATAAGAAAAAGAAATAAAAGGCACCCAAATTGGAAAAGAAGTAAAACTGTCCTTATTTGCAGATGACTCGATACTACACAGAAAACTCCAAAGACTCCATCAAAAAATTATTAGATTTAATAAATGAATTCAGAAATGTAGCAGGATATAAAATTAATGCCAAGAAATCTATGTATTTTTGTATACCAATAGTGAACTTACTTACTTACTTACTTACTTACTTACTTACAGAGAGACTAAAAAAAAACAATCTCATTTACCATCACACCAAAAAAGTTAAGATACCTAGGAATAAACTTAACTAAAGAGGTAAAAGACTTATATGTGGAAAACTACAGGACACTGAAAAAAAAAAAAAAACAGATAGAGGAAGAAATAAACAGATGGAAGAACATACCATGTTCATGAATTGGTAGAATCAACATCATTAAAATGTCCATACTACCCAAAGCAATCTATCAATTCAATGTACTCCCCATTGAAATACCAACAGCATATTTCACAAACCTAGAATGAACTTTCCAAAAATTCATCTTAAATAAAGAAGACCCCAAATAGCTGCAGCAATCCTGAGAAAGAAGAGTAAAGTAGGTGGGATCTCAATACCAGATATCAAGCTATGTTACAAAGCCATTGTTCTCAAAACAGCCTGCTTTCTGGCACAAGAACAGACATATAGATCAATGGAATAGAACAAAGAACCCAGAAATCAACTCAAATCACTATGCTCAATTAATATTCGACAAAGGATGCATGAACGTACAATGGAGTCAATACAGTCTCTTCAATAAATGGTGTTGGGAAAATTGAATAGATACATGCAAAAAAAATGAAACTAGACCACCAAATTACACCACACACGCAAAATAAACTCAAAATGGGAATGGAGTCTTTAAAGGGGACACTGCTGAGATGTTGTGATCAGTGCATGGGATATGAGGAGGTGATGGGAACTTTAATGGTGCTACATAAAAAAGTGCCCTGGAATTTATATTTCTTCCTGATGGGGGAAATCCATTTTCAAGATGAACCAAAATCAAGTAGTTTCAGTTCCTACCTGAAGGAAAAAGCTAGAACACCTTTCCTCTGGCAGCAGAAGGCAGGCCCAGGAACAGGATACAGGACAGTGGGCCTAAAACAGAGAACCCTCTGTCATTTTTCAGCATAAGAAACAAAGCTGATTATTGGCACTTTGCAGAACCTCTGAGGCATGATTGCTTAGAACTGTGATTGGTAAAGACTTGTACTTTTCATCAAGACATCAAGCAATCAGCATTTATTTGCAGAGGAATAACTCTACAATCGGGAATGAAGGCCAGGATATAAGAAAGGTACATGCCAGCCAGCACAGCAATGAAACAAGAACCCATAGGGAGGTCAGCATACACTAGACTTCACGTGTCAGGAAAGCAGTCTGGAACAGATCCTCTTGGCCTAATCTGGCTAAGGACCCATAGTTGCTTAGAAGAAAAAACTAGAGCATTGAATCAGAGTTGGTTTCAAGGGCCCTCTAGGCCAGTGGTTACACAGTACTGGGAGTCTACTTCTGGTATAAATCCTAGAATCACCTCTAACCATGAACAAATTACATCATCTCTTCATGCCTCAACCTCCACATATACAAAATAGGATCAATACTAGTACTTCTTATGGCAGAAAACTGAGGTGAGATGGCACATTTAAAACACCCAGCATCATGCCAGACATAGTAACAACTCCATTTATGTTATTAGTCTGTCTTTTATCTTTTGTTTTTACTATTGATGCTTATGTCAGCATTCTCATGTAGCATTCTCATTGCAAGGGTTGTTTGTTTTTATTTATTTGTTATTGTTTTTTTGAAGTACCTAATGCATACTTCTCCACATTTTGTTAGAGATGTGGATCTGGTTTGAAGAACTTAAGTTTCAGCACTTCTAATGGCCAAAACCAGGTATGCAGGCACCCATATAAAATGTGGTCTTAATGAAGTTTGGTTCTGCCCAGGTGTGTGACAATGGGTCCTGTATTGAATGTATTTGGATATAGAATGTGCACATCCAGATCTGGCATCCAGAGGCAGATGGCTGTGCATATTTCTCTGCCATCCATCAGTAGCACCTGCTGCTTGGAGGCAGCTAAGCCTCTCCCTGGATCCCTGACCATATAGGTGTCACGCTTGGGCCCTGCTTCAGGTGATGGACCTCAAGCAGCCTGTTTCTGCTTCCTGCCCCACTCTGCCTGCACTGACATGGCGGAGGGATAGGCAGCACTTAGGCCAAAGCTATCTAGGCAGGGATGGGGAGTTAGGAATGTGAATTGGGATTGGCGGGAACAAGAAGGGGGAGAACAAGAAAGCCACATATCTGACAGAGAAGACCATATAAAAAAAGGAAAGTTCATTCTAGGTTTGTGAAATATGCCTATTCTTCTACTTCACAAAAACTCCTGATCTCCGTGAGCCAATGTTTCGATGGCCCTGGGGGAGACAGAAAAAGAGATGTTGGCAGGTAGGGGACAGGCAGATAATTAATGGGATGCCTGCACTGTTGCAGCCTCTGCAAACATTACCATGAGGGTGACATCAGTGAGGGCAACACATTGGTTATTTTCTAAGTGTTTTTGTAAGAATCTTAGGAAAAGGGCACTAATATTTTTCCCACTTTTAAAAATAGAGGCATAATAAGGTTAAACAACATACATGAAGTAACCCAGCTGGCAGTGGGGAAGCCACGCTGTAGGCCTGGCTCTGATGGTTTCACTGGCCCTGGTCTTACCTTCTGTACAATGCTACTGTTTCTGGGTACCAACCTTTGAATTCTGATTCCCTCTCAAACTGAGCACCTTCTTGGTGTGAGTCAGCATCCTGAAGTTTACATAAATACGTGTCAGTGGCTGAAGTGGTTAGGGAAGAATCCCACAGACAGTGGCCTCTCTTAACTCAATCTTTCATTTAACCAAGAAAGAAAACAAGAGGCTGAGAGAGGCTCTTGTCCTATTAGGATACTGTCACACCTATTAGATAGTGAACCAGGAACCTGTAACCAGAGATCCAGCTCCAAAGTCATGGGTTCCTGGCTCCTGAGCCACAGCCTTCAAATCTCCTCCCATGGGGCAGGCCTAGAAGAAGAAAATCAGGGGATGTGTCCAACATACATGAAGATTGACTAGTCAGGGCCAGGAGGCAATTAGAACTCTTCCCTTCCCTTTAATCCAAGTCCAAACAAAATGAATCCAAACAGAAGGGGGTGAGAGGAGGAGTTTTTAAAATAGATGTGAAGTTATTTTAAACCAAGGTCAATCACAGGGCCCATAAATTCCAGGCTGGGGTGAAGAAGTTTGAGTACTAATGTCTTTGCCTTTCACAGCAGGTGCTTAACTGCTTTAGAACAACAACTGGGCTTTCTTTCTTCTGACTTGCAGGATCAAACTAAGCTTCAAAATAGAGTTTGGCAGATGGATGGATGCATGGATGGATGAATAAGAGAGTCAACAGTCACTTTACACCCATTAGGATGGCTACTACAAAAAATGAAAAAGAAAATAACATGTTGGCAATGGTGTTGAGAAATCGGAACTCCTATGCATTGCAGGTAGAAATGTAACATAGTGTTTTCAGTGAAAGTGTTTTCTTATGAAAGTGTTTTCTTGTGAAAAATGGTATGGTGGTTCCTCAAAAATCTATACATGGAAATACGAAATGATCCAGCAACTCTAATATATACCCCAAAGAATGGAAACGGAAAGCAGGACCTTGGTCAGATATTTGTATACCATGTTCATAGTAGCAACATTCACAATAAGTAAAAGGTGAAAGCAACCCAAATGTCTGAGTGGGGGTAGGTGATGAGGGAACTGTTGCATTTAATAGTACAGTTTCAGCTGGGAGAGATGAAAATATCCTGGAGACAGATGATGTTGATGATTGCAGTGTAGATATACATTATAATATAGAACCATAAATTTAAAAATGGTTTAAATTATAAATTTTATGTCATATATATTTACAATAATAGAAAAATGAAAAAAACATCAATGACTGGACGGATGAATATCAGAAGTGCACTTCTTACAGCTTTTATTTTCTATGTCTGTCTCTTTCATTTACTTAGGAGCGTGCATATGCTTTAGAATTTTTTTTTTTTTTTTTTTTGCTGCTTCTTTATATTATTACTAGGGGCTCGGTGCATGAAATTTTTGCACTGGGGGGGTGTTACTCAGCCAAGCCTGCCCCCTCTCACATATTGGGAGCCCTCAGGGGTTGTCCTACTGACAGCTTAGGCCCACTCCCTGCTCCCCTTGGGGAGCAGGCTTAAGCTGCACACTGGCCTCCCTTTGTGGGAGGCAACCAGGCTAATTAGGGGAAGCCACCAGCCTTATCACCACACTGCTGCAGCCACTACCAGTCACTGTAGCCACCAAGGTGTTTTCATCAACACAGACTCCAGTCCCTTCACCATGAAAAAATGACAACTTTCTTTAGGCATTTTCAAGATGTGTCTTTCATAGGATATGACATTTCTTTATTTCTTTTTTTTTTTTATTGTCACCTGAGGATATGTTTCCATTGACTTTTAGAGAATGTGGAAGAGAAAGGAAAAACAGAGAGAAACATTAAAGTGAGAGGAACACTTTGATTGGTTGCCTCCTGCATATGCCCTGACCTGGGCCCTGGCCAGGGAGAAGGCTGCAACCTAGGTACATGCCCTTGGTCAGAATTGAACCCAGACCCTGCAGTCAGCAGGCTGAGGCATTATGCACTGAGCCAAACCGGCTAGGGCAGGATGTGACACTTCTTAGCCCTCCAGCAGTAGACTTTCATTTTTTTTTCTCCAGGAGTGTGGTGGAAAAACCCTAGATGTCTTTAAGGATTCTTACTACCCAAGTTACTAATAATATCACCAGTGGCATACAGGGAGCTTAGACAATGAGCAGTCATAAAAGGTGTTTCATCTGTAGTTCACTCTCATCACCAGCTCCACCCCTGCTCCTCCAATTCCAGCTCCACCCCTGCCCAGGCCTGTAAACTCTGGCTGAGGATGCAGGCCTGGGCAGGTACCCCCTAGCCCCTCCAATAGCTGACTTCACAGAGCCCAGGCCTCTGCAATCACCAGATCTGATCCTGCCCCCTGCCATCGCTGACTCTGCCCTTGCCCCACTGGCAGCCTCTGGCCAAGGCTGCAGGCCTGGGCAGGGGACTCCCAGACCCCTACTTTGCTGGATCCACTGGTGCCCAGACCCTTGTGATTGCAGGCTCCACCCCTGCCCCTCTGATCACTGGCTCTGCAGAGCCCAGGACCCTGCGATCTCTGGCCTGTCCTTGTTCTGGCCTGAGGCCTCTGGCCCAGGCCTTTTGCCTGGGTAGGGCACCCTCATACCCCTCTGATCACCAGCTCTGCCCCTGCCCCCTCTGATCACTGGCTCTGTCCTTACCCATGCCTGAGGCCTCTGGCGAAGGCCTCTGGCCTGGGCAGTGGACCCTTAGCCCCCTCTGATTGCCTGTTCTGCCTGTTGGACATCCTACCCCCGCCTTCCCCACCACTTGCCTGGCTAACAGACCTGACCACTTCAGTGGCGGAGCTGAGCCAGACTGGGCGGCGCCATCTTATGGCTCTGGGCACCGCCATCTTTGGCCATGGAGGCGGCCATCTTGTGGCTATGGGGGTGGCCATCTTTGTGATGGAGTGATGCCCAATTTGCATATTACTCTTTTATTAGATAGGATGGGCCTCAGCAAGGAACCAGCTGCATTCCAGCACCTCTGGTCTCTAGGATCTCAGAGAATTTTAGGGAAAGAGCATTCATGGGGGAGGCCATTCTGAAACAAGAATCCTGTAGTCCATGGCTTTCAGAGGAAATAGGCACAAATGCAGAATAAATACCCACATAATTAACCAATATTGGAAAGAATAGAAGACCTCGTTGAAAAATCCCAGGACAACTACCATGGAGTATTGCATAAGTCATGTCACCTCTGGAACTTCAGTGTCTTCATCTGTGAGGAGGGGGGTGGGGGGCGGGTAAGTGTGGTTAAGGAAAAAGGCAAACTGTAAAGTGCAGTGCTCCTGCAAGGCACCTCCATAACTCCATTATTCAGCAGCTGAGGCTACGCTGGACTAGGCCTGGTAGGAATAGATTGCTCAGTGTCAGGATGGGGCAGTCGCCTGAGCTGATGGGAGACACCTCATGCTACAATTTATCAGGTAAATGGTCCTGCTGGAGGGAGTACTCTTGATTATCAGAAAAAATAAATAAATCCTGGAGTCCTCCACCTACTTGCCATTAAATCTGGAGAAAATAAATTCCCTATGCAGGAAGATTAACCTTCTCCTAAGGGCAGCTGTTGGCTTTAAGAATCCATCAGTACCTGTATTGGCTCAGCCCACTCCAAGACAGAAGAGGCCAGGGTCAGCCCGTAGAAGGTGGTAAGAAATGAACCAGGACAAGGTGCAGGTAGCCAGCAGGTGGTGAGGCTGCCTCATGGTCTATAGACCAGAGGAGGAACTGGACACTGCATAATCATGAGCAGCCCTTGGGGCATAGCTGGAGAAAGCATTTAACCCAGAGCCCAAAGTGGCTCTACCTCTATGAGCTGTGTGGCTGTAGGCAACCCTCTCAACTTCCCTGAGCCTGTTTCTTTGCCTGTAAGCCACAAAAAGTAAGCAAAGATAAAAAGATAACAACTATGGACAGGAAAATGGTTCACATGTAGTTTAATTTATAACCCACATGCCATTAGCACAAGGTTTTCGTCAACTCTGCAAATTTCATTTGCAATCAGCCTGGCCCTAAAGAGGGTGAAATCTCCCAACTAAAGCATGTACTCATGTTTCCAGTCTTTCATGAAATCATTTGCTTTTGAAAGTGGCAGAATGTGCCTGATTTTAAGCCTCACCTTTAGCTTTTTTTGACTCCATTTGTCTGGGGAGAATCTCAGATCATGAATGCAGGAAGGAAGGGGACCTGGTGTGCTTTCCCAATTCAATTGCAAGAAGCAGTTAGGTTCTCTGTATATAAAGAGTAGTGAAATTGTTGCAAATTTCTAGTCCATTCCGAATGTCACCAGCTACCGGTAAACACCAAAAAGTGAATTACATTCAGGACTATATCATTTAAAATATAATTATAGTAAATGATTTAAAGGGGCTCTTTTAATTACCACTACATATCAAAGCCTCAGGAAAGCATTCCAGAAGAACTGTTTTCTATTGTAACTGCATGAATTTAAATGTCATTAATTTCATATCTGTCATTCACTTAACTTCTAATACATTGATCCCTGTATTAGAGAATGCAATGCCTCCCATTTCATTTGGGGATTTCATGGTCTTGATTCAGGAAGAGCTTTGTTTTCATTCCTTCAGTTCCCAAATGCCATTTCTGCTCTGCAGTATTAGTGGATAGACCAAATGAGGGCTAAAAGGAAGGGAAAGAAGTGAGACCAGGTCAAGGAAATGGAAAGACCACTGGCCTTGTCATGAAAAGACCAAGTTTTTACTCTTGGTTCTACCACTAATTTCCTGTGTGACTCTGGGTAAGATACATTACCTATCTGGGCCTCAGTTTCCACAACCATAAAATGGGAGGAAGGAAAATTCCTGGCCCTGATTATCTCACTGTATTTTCTGAAGGTTAAATGAAAATAAGAATGAGCTTTATAAACCCACTAGGGGCCCGGTGCACAAAAATTTGTGCACTCGGTGGGGTGGGGGTCCCTCAGCCCGGCCTGTGCCCTCTTGCAGTCTGGGACACCTGGGGGGGCGGGGATGTCCACCTGCTGGCATGCCTGGCCAGCCTGGGTGAGGGGCCAATGTCTGTTTGCAGGCGGGCCAAGTTCCCCAGTGGGGACCCTCACCCCAGGGGGTGTGGCAAGCCTGGGTGAGGGTCTGAGGGCAGTTTTCAGGCTGGCCACAGCTCCCACTGACCCTCCAGACCATCAGCCTGGGAAGTGATAGGGTGGCGCTGGCCACCCCACACTCCATGGCCTCCCAGGAGGGGGCCTTGGCGGCTGGCAGGCTGGTCCCGCTGCCTGAGGCCCCCTCCTGGGTGGCACCAGCCACCCCACACCCCATGGCCTCCCAGGAGGGGGCCTCGGCAGCCAGACGGCGGGTCCCAAGGCTTCCGCCTGGGAAGGCATCGGCCGGCTCAGGGCTCCAGATGCCTTCCCAGGACGGAGGCTCCCAAAATGGTGGAGTCCCTAGCCCAGGAGAAGCCGCACACCTGGGCTGCGGCCTCCGCCATCTTGGCTGGGCTAATTTGCATACAGCAGCTCTGATTGGCTGGTGGGCGTGGCTTACCCCATCCCAGAGAAACAGTTAATTTCAATATTATGCTTTTATTAGTGAAGATTCATTCATTTAGCCAATCAGCCAATCACTCAGTCATTATTTAATAGCATTGACTACACGCTAGGCAACACACTAGCAGCTAGAGAGTAAATGGGCACAGATACAATGCCTCTCTAGTAAGACACTTGCTCTGGAATAGAGAAGACAAAAGAGTGAAGTGACTATACATGCTCATTTCCCCATTTTGTCCAGTAGCTTTCCTTTTAGTTAGAAAGTTCCATTTTAGAGTCTCTATAGAGAATGAACCAACTGCTGGGTGTAGCCCCAATCAATTTATTCAGTCTCATGTCTTGAACCTTTGTTCACACAAATAGCTGCTTACATGGTTCATTATTTGGCCACTTGTTTGAAATGTTAAACATCCCCAGACATAATCATAAATTATCTTCCCATGAGAAAACAAAATGTGGTTTCTTAATAAGTGGTATTTCCAGTCTACTTTAAGGGCACTGTCTGGGCCCAGGATTAATGTACTTCCAGGAGAATGAAATCAACGGCATGTGGAGAAGTGATGGCCTTTTTGATTCTCAAATAAACATTTCTCAGAGGGACATTCCAGTCCTCGGGGATATCATGATGATACATTCAAATGCCACCCATCTGTACAAATACCAATATCTACGTTTTAATAAAAGACCGACATTTTTCAAAGGGGGGCAATCAGAAATGTGGATCAGATCCCTCTTTGCATCGACCGCCATGTGCTGCTTATAAAAATGGTTCTTGGCCTGCCTTAGAAGACTGAGATGAAAGGAACCTCATAGAACAAATATACTTTTCAGCACTGGCATTGCTCACCGCCCCCCCCCCCCCCGGCCCCGCCCCCCCAAGACACAGTTGAGATTGGTGCTCAAGAACCAGAGAACAAGGTGCAAACACAAACAGGCAGACTGAGTGATGATATGACAGACCCTAAATCAAATTCCCATTGTGACCAAAGCCCTTCTTCCTCCAAGGTGGCTGTGACTCCCTGCATACCTGGATCACAGTCAGGGAGGAGACACCTCACTCACAGAAACTGTAGCTGGGAAATGAGAAGATGTGAACTGGATTTGGAATCAGAATTTCTTTAAAAACATATTTTTATTGATTTCAGAGAGGAAGGAAGAGGGAGAGAGAGATAGGAACATCAATGATGAGAGAGAATCATTGATCATCTGACTCCTGCACACCCCACACTGGGGATAAAGCCAACAACCTGAGCGTATGCCCTGACCTGGAATTGAACTGTGACCTCCTGGTTCGTAGGTTGACGTTCTATCTCTGAGCCACAGGGGCCTGGCTGGAATCAGAATTTCAATGTGAACTTAAACAAATGATCTCTTTGAAGATCAGTTTTGTGACCTGTGAAGTAGGGGTGACAATATACATGATAAACATGAAATAACATTTCTTAGAGCTTTATCACCAAAGTGATTCTTATTTGCAGAAAATATTAATCCAGGTGTGGTGAGGTGGACTGGCAGTCTGCATTTCCTTAACAGGGGCCATTCTCTTCTTACTCTCTTTCCATCCATCCTCCCCTCCCTCCCTTCTTGACTCCCTCCTTCTCCCTTTCTTCTTTTTCTCTTTCCAATTTACATTTATTATGGCTGTTACTCATGTATTTGCTAGGACAGTTGTATCAGTCAGGGCTGTGGCATGAAACAAGTGGTTCTTTCAAATGAAGAACACAATGGAAGGGAGTTTAATGAGGAGACTGTATGTATAGGTGTGGACAGGCTAAGGGAAGGCTGTGGGATGGTGAAGCACTGCAGACTAATAATAATGGCGAAGAGCTGGGGAATCATGGTAGGTTTGGCTACCGCTACAGGAGGAGGCTTTTCAATAGGACCTGAGGCCTCAGGTTGAGGAACCAGTGGCCTTGGCACAGAGGGAGCCAGAAGACTTACTGCCTTGATGCATCTTCCTTCCGATTTCCTGCTAGTGCTTTCCATTGGCCAAACCCAACCAGAAGCCAGACGCAAGGGGGCAGGTGACGCAGCCTACTGAGCTGGGCAAACAGTCACATGGACAAGGATGGAGACTGGATCTGAAGAAGCACACACTGACTATTTGGGATCAGAGTATGGTGTAGCAGTTCAGAATGTGGGTTCTCCAGCCTCTTGGCCTATGTTGGATTGAATCCTTGTCCCTTCCCTGTCCCCCACCTCTCACTGTGGTAACTTGAATGGGCACTTACTCTTTCTATATCTCAATTTCTTTACCATGAAATGATTATAATAAAGTATGTAGCCATAGCTTATGAGGGGGATCAAATGACTTAATTCATAGCCACTTAGAGCAGTGGCTGGGACGTCCCGTGTGCTGTATTGAGCATTAGCTTGGATACATGGGACACAATGGTGAACAAGAAAAGTGAGTGAGGGAAAGGATGTCTGAGTGTCCTGCACTACAACTTGCACGGGTGTTTTGAGAAGGTGGCATAAGGGAGAAAGAATAGCAGGAAGAGGAATATTTCATTCCACTTCAGTCTCCCCTCACACCATCCTGCTATAGTTTTTGTCTTCACAACCTAGGTTTTGTCACTGATGAACATGTGTCTTGCTCCCTGATGATTTAGAACCAGAGCAGAGGAATGGGTCACCCTAAGGACCTGGCTGATAGTCCCCTTCAGCCCCGTGTTCTACTTTGGAACATCACAGGTTCTCAGCAGGGACTGTGTTCACCCCTTTGCCTTGGGAAGAAATCCACTAATGGCTGAGGAGTATAGGAAAGGAGCACTATCCTTACTGAGCTACATGACCTCGGCCCAATGACAGTTACTTTCTTAACTATTGGTGCCTTTGATGAAAACAAGGACTTGAGTTCTGCATATTATTTTAAATGTAAAGGCGGAGGGGGAGCCAAAGCTTTTAGTAAAATGAGTAATGGACAAGATGTTTAAAAACCCATGCCGTGGTTTCAGTTCCTATATTGACTGGCAACATGACAATAGATGAGTTAAGCCATGCTGACCCTTAGTTTTCCCATTTGCAAAATATCTACCTGGCTTATAGCTAGCTGTGAACATTGTAAATTACTAAATGTATTTAGCAACATATTATTACTGCCATGCTCTGACCTCAAATTCTAATCACACTAATTGGAAGCCAGTGTTCATCCCCCCACACCCATCTCTCAGCCAACAAAACTACTTACTGACCACACACAACCAGGAGCAGTGGGAGAAATGCCAGGAATGGGCATCTTTGCTGCCCATAGTTTCACTCCACACCCTGGCAGCACAGAGTACATTTCTTTCATTATTTATACTTAAGAAATTCCACGTAATCATTCAAGTTCAAAATCTGAATAGATTGCCAGGCAGCTTGTTGAATTATTTATTTTAACTGGCTTATTTCGGTATTGGGTAATTCCTTCCGTGTGCTTCCCCTGTATCAACAATGGGAGGCAATTATTGATTTTTCTAAAGCCATTAGGTTCAATGAATTGTTCAATTAGTTTTACGATTTCAAATAAAAAAAAAGATGCAAGATTACCAATGTTGGTGGTTGTAAACAGCTTTCTAAAAGGAGGCTAATGCCCTAATTGGTAAGATGCGCAGGTGAATGGCGGAGTGCATCACACACACAATGCGAGGCTGCAACAGCATGTTTGGGTGCCAGCACATCCTCCTGAGCACTGTGTTCAAGGGGCTGCTAACCTGAGCCTGAGAGTGTTCACCGATTGATATGGTCGAGTTATTATACATACAATGGATAATAAAGACTCAATGACTTTAAGTGACAAATATGAATAGACAATGTCATGGTCCTAAATCTCTCAAGAAGCTCTGCTTTCTGTAGAATAAAGTTCAAATTACAGGCATACAAGTCCAGACAGTTCCCTGTGTGGAACAGACAAGTGCGTTCTTGACTTCACACCTTTGCAGGTGCTTTACCACCTGGAATGCTCTCCTGTCTCCTTCTCTCACTGTCCTATTCACACATGAGGGAGGCAAGGGGGTATAATACAGAGCTTCCCAAAGACACCTACGGACCCATTTCTCATATCTATGATCCCACTGTGTTATCATTCACTTGGCAATTTTTCATATTTTTATTGATTTTTTACAGAGAGGAAGGGAGAGAGATAGAGAGTTAGAAACATCGATGAGAGAGAAACATCAATCAGCTGGCTCCTGCACACCTCCTACTGGGGATGTGCCCACAACCAAGGTACATGCCCTTGGCCAGAATTGAACCGGGACCTTTCAGTCCATAGGCCGACGCTCTACCCACTGAGCCAAACCAGTTACAGCATCACTTAGCAATTTTTCAAAGGGCACACTCTAACTTGTAAATATCTACTCATTTACATCAATAACATCATGGGTAGAATTCTAGTCATACCATTAGTGGTACATATTAAAACAGATACATCATGATTAAAATGAACCATAAACCACATAACAGTACTCTCACACACTACCGGGAATTTCCATATACTATTTTAGGGAATATTGGCATAGTAGATAATATTTCAGGCTCAGCCATAGGCTTGGATTTAAACTTGAGCCACTTACTTGCCATGGGTCCTTAGGCAAAGTAAATAAAAAATTTAAGCCTCTCTTTACACATTTATAACTTGAACATCAGAATAGTACTTGCATCAGAGTATTGTTATGAAAATGAAATAAGATCATACAGGTAAACTACCAGCACTCGATGCCCATTATCATATCCAGTTTGGCAAATGCTCATGGAGAGTTATTACATAAAGGCTGGAAACAAGGGGTCTGGGGCCAGACTACTTGGGTTCAAAACCAAGGCTACTGAATAATCAGGTGAAAAAAATCTCCACTTTGGCCAGCTGGTATTGCTCAGTGGTTAGTATTGATGTATGAACCAGGAGGTCATGGTTTGATTCCCAGTCAGGGCACATGCCTGGACTGCAGGCATGATCACCAGTAGGGTGTGGTCAGAAGGCAGGCAACCGATCATTCTCTCTCATCACTAATGTTTATCTCTCCCTCTCCTTTCCTCTCTGAAATCAATAAAAATATATTTTTAAAAAATCTCCACTTTTGTGAGCATTTCATATACAAACATGTCAGTACAGACAAAGTACAGACATCAGCTAAAGGATGACATCATTAACTATTATTAGGCAGGGAGGAGGGAATCAAGGAGGGCTTAACAAAGGAGGTGACATTAGGTATGGTTTTAAAGATTGAGGTGAGGTACTAGAGGATGAAATTGATTCATCAAGACCAGTTTAGTTGACAACTTCCTCTAGGAAGCCTTCTCTGATCCTACAGGCACAGTTGATGGCTACTTATTTTTTGAGGGCCGGAGACTGATATTGAACATTGATTTTTAAATGGTGAGGAACTGTCCCACAATAAGTTCTTTATAAAAGTTGATAAAAAGTATGAAGCCACTTCTCATCACCTAACTTGATTTTTCATATGTAAAATAAATATTCTTTTGTTACTACTATGCTATTCCATCACTTCAGAGAAAAACACTAATTAATATTAACAGTAACATAAAATAACATATATTTAATGTTTCTTATATGTTATTATTCATTTTATCCTAGAAAGTGGGCACTATTATTTTTCCCATCTATATATATAAAAGCCTAAGTGATTGGAATGACTGGTACAACCAGAATGATTAGTTGCTATGACACCAGGGGGAAGATGTTCAATGCAGGAGCTTCCCCCGGCTAGTCAGTGTGCTCGCTCAGCCAATCTTCCCCTGCCAGCCAACCTCCTACAGTTCCTCCCCTGGCCAGGCCCCAGGCTGAGAAAGAGAATTGGGGGTGGGTAGCAGTAGACGCAGCTCATTTCCTGGGGGGGCCGAGGGCCGACTCCCTCCTCAGGGCTGGTGGTCAACTTCCTATGCCCCATTTCTCCCCCTGGCCATCAGGTCCTGATTAGCCTGCCCCCTGCCTGCCATGGTGGCAGCTCAGTGGTGAGGGAAGGAGGAGGGGGAGAGGCAGGGAATCATGTGGTGGCAGGGCACCAAAGATGGCAGTGTCAGTACCCAGAGTCTGTTCTTTTCGTGCTTGGCCTGGCAACTGTTGCCTCTTCTCTAGCCTGACCCTGATTGGCCTGGCCCCAATCAGCCCTGATTATAGGGACCCCATCTGTGCATGAATTTTATGCACCAGTCTTCTAGTTTTTATAGATAAGTAAGCTGAGGCTTATAAAGTTTATAACTCTTCCAAAATCAACCACTAGCCTAAGATTCCTCCCACTTGTCTCAAGAATGTGTATACAACTTCTATGGCACATTGCCTCTCAAAATGTCTAAATTTAAATTCTGTTTCATGGAAAATAATGTCAATTATCTGGATGGGACCATTTACTGAATAATGTACAGTCATCCTCAGACACATGACAGTGGGAGTGGGACTGAAGCAGACCACTCTGGGACCTGGCATAGGCTAGGTCCACAGAAGTCCGCACAGTATGCAAATAGTTTATAGCAACAGAGACCTGGTGCCCAGAATGAATTGTTTTCCCTTCCACTGCCCAGTGAGAAATGCTATGTGAGGGCTCAGCCCAGCACGTGCTCAGCTGGCCAAGGCTAATTAGAACTGAGGAGACCCAGGACCTCAGCTGAACTCTTTGGTAATCAGAGAATTATGAACTTAATATACAAGTATAATTTGTAATAAGATGAAGTGAAGGCAAATAGATTCTAATCACTATTAACTTTCCTGTGTTATGCTTTCATTAAGTAATACATATTAGATCTCTGCAGGAGCACTAATCCTCTATGATGCCCACGAGGGTGGAGGTTTGGCCACCTGAAGCAGCTGGAAAGGGAGAAAAATAAATAGGACAATTGAATTTTGGTAAATAGTGTTCATTAAACTACCTTCCATGGCCCTTAGATGAAAGTCACTTAAAATAGGGGGATATTTCTTTGTGCTCCACACACCACAAAGGTTGTGTTTCACAGATTCAGAATATTAGCCTGGGAAGAATCTTGGAGATTTATCTTCTCCAAATATCTTATTGTACATACAGGGAAACCAAGGCCCAGGGAGCAGCAGATACTGGACTATAAGATAAAAATAATGAAAATAGATGGCATGGTATTTGAGAAACAATGTGGGCAGTGAATCTAGGGAAATAGTTTTCTATCAAAACATAGGATGGACAGGATAGGGGAGAGTGAAAACCCGGACACATTACCCTAACCTGGCTGGTGTCAGCAGGTATAACAGGAGAGGACTAGGCAGCTAGCTTTGAGCTTCACACCATTCTCCTTATGATAACCACATGATAAGGAAAGTCCATGTCTGATATGGTGCTGAGGCAAGAGGCCTGTGGGGCTGCCCTGAGGCAGGAACCTGATTCTATATATATATAAAAAAATAGATGTAGACCTATGCACTTTAGAAAATGGGCTCTCGTAGGCTGGTGGTCCCTTCTCCAGCACAGACAATGACTAGCCACATGATGAGTAACAGGTCACAAAAGAAGAGCGGGGCTCTCTGGGAGTATATGTGGGGATGACTAAATCCAGAGGTGGGGGGTGGGGAGCCAGGAAGGCCGACATGTGAGGAGCGGTAGGATTTAACAAGGATGGTGGGATGGGAAGCCAAGGTGACCCAGGATGGTAGTTGGGCCAGAGAGAACCACAAGCATAAAAATGTCGAAGCAAGGGGAGCATCAATGTCTGACCACTCTGCCCAACAGAGAGGTAATACCACAACATGCTACAGCTATGCCCTCATAGTGTGTAGTGTGCGCCACTCTACACGTGAGGATGAGTGGCCCTTGGTACACGTGTAAATTACTAGTGACATATAATAATGCATTCCATGTTCATATCTGCTCTGAGTTGTTCCTGTGCTGCCCTGAGTATTGACACACAGGTGCTATTAAGAAAGGGAACATTGAGTAAGATCTCCTAGTGACTGCCCCTGTGTACTGTGCAGGTATCATCTCCGAAGACTGTGCTTGAGCAGGGCCTGTGGGTGGTAGGGTGAGCCACGCCTCCCTCAGAGCAAAGGCAACCACTAGGTAACCTGGGAAGTCTGTTATCAAACCATTAGAATAATTGTTGCCTAGCCTGTCAAAGCTCATGTGTGTTTTAGAGTCCAAGCCCAGCTCTGGTGACCAGAAAGCCACTTACTAGAGTGTTCCATAACCTCTCTGAGGGTCCTCTGCAAAATATAGGCTTTAGGAATCTCCCTCTATATATCACAGGACTGCCTTGAGGATCAAGAGAGACCATTTGAAAATGCTCAATAGCCCAGTCTGTGTGGCTCAGTGATTGAGCATCAACCTATGATCCAGGTTTGATTCTCAGTCAGGGCACATGTCCAGGTTGTGGGTAACAGGCTCTATCTCCAGTGTGGTATATGCAGAAGGCAGCTATCAATGTTTCTCATCATTGATATTTCTATCTCTCCCTCCTCCTTCCTCTCTCCGTAAATACAAATAAACAAAGACTCAATAATTCTTCTGTTCTCCAGCATATTCTGTTCATTTAGTCCCCTACCTATATTGGTGATTTAAGAACTTGAACTATTATAAATGCATGAGATTTAAGGATCAGAAAGTTCATTCTGGCTAACTTCACAGAGGAAGCTGAAAAGAAACTGTGACACTGAGGTAGGGATGTGTCCTCTGAATGAAGAAGAGTCAGTCAGGTGCTTGCAGGCCTCCCTGATGACAACTTGTCACTGGAAGGTACAGGGAACACTGTTCAGGAACCCTTCATCTGAGTGTACACGCCTCAGCCACTGCCGATGACACTTCCTGCCCACTGAAAACCAAAGCTAAGTGGTAGGCAGGCCTGTCGCCAAAGGCTATTAGTTCCACGTACAATTTCATTTCTCAGTTTCAAGGACTAAAGCAAAGGTTGGGAAGTTTTGTGTTTTATAGAACATTTCACATCTCTCTAAAGAGCACTAATCTTACTTCTCTAAAAATACTCAACGTCTGCTCAAGCCATAGAGAATTTCCTGTTGCCAATCTGGGTCTGAGAATCACTCTGCCATTTTAGTAATTAGCAATGACCTTGGGCTGGCTCAATATCAATGTAGTGAATTTGAAGATTGGGATGGTAATACCTACTTCTCAGGATTTTTGAAGTGAATCCTCACAAAAGTGGAATTGGGGGAGAACTATGAGGCAAAGGTATGCAGCAGTCAAATGCAGTGTTGGCTCTCTACTTCCAAGGCAGTGGTTTATCTGTGGGTCCTTTCCACCTAGCACAGCACCTACCACAGGGGAAGGTACTCGCAGAGCTTGCTGTTGACTTAATAAAATGATTTTGAATACAGAAATGTGAAATTTTCTTTTACTTAATCTTTTATATGTGATTTTTAGCAAACAACAACAATCAACAAACAACACACACTGCTGTTTCCTGTGAGGGATGTAAGCCATGGTCAGAATCACTTGGATTTTGTATGACTTTCCTTTCCCATGAGCTAGACTAGAGCATGGCTTGTCCTAGGACCATTTGAAGGTAAGAAAACCACGACAGTGACCTGCATCCCCACCCTCACCCACCAATCAGATAAGACATTTCAAGTAGCTCTTCCTCTCCTGGGATTGTATTTCAATGTTTGAGGCATATATAAAAGTAACAAAAATGACAATGAACTAAAACAAACATCCATGGACACACCATTAATGAATAGTTGTTAATGTCTGTCCATAGTTGCTTTAAATCTTTTCCTAATAAACAGATCAAACATTTCAGAGAAAACTGAAGTCCCCTCTGTCTCTCACTACCAATCTCATTTCTTCTTCTTTCTAGTGGCCGCTACTTTTATGAATCAAGTATATATCTATCTTTTCCAGTCTATTTGTAATATACTTTATGTATGAAGTGCATACAGTGATGCTTTATGTTTGTGTAGATTTAAAAGAAATTCCATGAATGATTTCATGTTGTGCATATGCTAAATATCATCTTGCACATTTTCACTTAAATTATGTATTTCAGATCTTATTAGTTTATTCTTTTAAGTATCCATCATATCAATACTTTAGTCATCTGTTCCTCAAATGATGGTCATGCAGATGGTTTGTATTTTTTTCTATTATGAATAGAATTGCAATATATTTTCTAGTATATGTCTCTTTGTTCACATGTCTATAATAGTCTCATATATATACATATATATGCATATGTATATGAATATATAGATAGATATGCAAATTATTGGGTCATAGGAAATGCATACACTCAGGCAGCCAAATTGCTCTTTGCAGGTGTATTACCAATGTATACTTCTCTGACAATTCATGATAATTTTCCTTTCTTTATTCCTTCACCAACACTTGATCTTGTCACACCTTTAAATGTTTGCTAGTCTGATGGATAAAAAATTGTCTTTCTCATTATTATTTCAATTTGAATTCTCAAGATTTACTAAGGTTGGCTATTTATTAGGCATTTAGCATTTCTTTTATGTGAATTGCCTGTACATTTCCTTTACTCATTTTTCTCTATGTAGCTTTGGCTTTTACTCACTGATTTAGTGTGTCCCTGGATACTTGTTCTTCATAGATATCTTTGAATCTGTGAGTGATCTCATGAACCTACATCTTTTTTACACATCAGTTTTGCTTTGTTTGTTTCTTTTTTTGGTCATACATTCATTTTACATTCTTAAATAGTACAATTTAATAACCATATCCTTCGTATGTTATATTTTTTGTCAGATTTATGAATTTCCCTGCAACCCATTTTAAGAGCATTTAGATATTCTTCCATGACTTTATATAATGATTTAAAGGTTTGTTTTTTGACATTTAGATTTTCCCTGTATCCTAAACCATACATATTCTTTCCTTCTTTCCTTTCCCTCTTTTACTAAAAAATGGCTTTGCCTCACCCCACCCTTGGTAGAATTGTCCTCACCCCTTTAAGTCCCCTTTCATCCTTTCCATGAGTCTTTGTATCATGAATCCTACTCCATATGAGGGGCCCTTAGGGCAAAGCTTTTGTCTTAATTCATAGATTTAGTCTAAGCCCTTCATGTAGTACTTGGAACAGAATAGATACTTGAGAGAAAAGTGAATTGGCAGAGTCTTAGCTTAGATGATGCTAAAAAGAGAGAGGAAATTGGAGAGTGTCCATAGAAGGGGGAACAGTAAATATGAATAGGGCTCTTAGAAAGTCCGCCATGAAAGGAAAGATGAAAGACCTGGTGATGCATTGCCTGGGATCTTCATAAATGTGACTTACTGAACAAAAAGTTATTTTGTGTTTACTACTTGCCAGGCACTGTTCTAGATAATTTACAGAGACTTGAACCCTGAGAGGTGGCATAAACCTTTTATAAAAGTCTGGGATATGGAGTATGTTCCCAATTTACTCTGAAAGGAAAGGGCAGAGTCAGGGTGGAAATTTGGCTCTGGATGACATCCATGCCCTTGGTCCTGCACATTAGGCCTTGGTGCATGAGGATGTGGTCTCTAAGATCAGACAGTCATGGCTTCCTTCCTGTCTCTCCCACTTCCAAGCTATGAGACTTTGGGGATGTCATGTAATTGCTCTGTGCCTTATCCTTAAAATGAGAAAGCTTTGTTATCTGCCTTACAGAGTCTTTATGAGTGTTAAACAAGTAAATATACCTAAAACACTGAGTCCAGTCCTGGCATGTATGTTATGTGAGTTCTCACTATTATGATTATTGAATGGGATATCACGTGGTATGGTGACTAAACTTACTTTCAGTATTGATGGAGGGTAGACCTGAACCCATGGGCAGACGTTACTGAAATTCAGATTTAAATTTGATATGAGGAAGACATTTCAACTAACTAGAGTGATCAGGGCAGCTTCTCAGAGCAATGAGCCCATAGCACTTTATGAAGAAACTTTAAGCTGCATCTAAAGGGCCATGGGTGGAAGGCTGGACTAGATGGCTTTCTTTGAGGTCCTCAGAGTGCTAGCATTCTGTAAGTCCATGGCAACATCCACCCAAGTGAATTCCAGGCCTGTGACATCATTCGGCCTGCTAATGGATGGAACTATTTTCAGGCCGGCTGGCTGATTCAAGCCATGCGTACAATGAAAAGAACAAATCTTTTCATGTGAAATTGTGTATGAATAGAGACTCATTGCTCATATAAGATGCATTTTGGGAAAATAGCTTGCAACAAAGCAGGGTAAGAATATACTGTGGCTCTTCTGATTTAATCACTTGCAGAAGGAACTCAGGCTGATGTTGCAGAAGCCACTGGTCTTGTCATAGATTGTATACTCCTCTCTGGAATCAGATGTACACGTGATTAAAACACCATGGTTGTGGGAGTAGAAAGGAAGGGAGGGAATTATTATCTATGGTGTATCTACTCTGTGTGAGACAATAAACTTAGCACTTACTATGCCATCTTGTATACTACTTAATAGTCATGTAACTAAGGCTCAGAGAGGCTAAGAGATGTGCTGAATCACACAGCTAGAAGCAGTTAGACTATATTTACTGTAGAACCAGTAAACATAGCTGGTGGTTTATAGGTCATTACCAGCCCATAAGACTTTAAAAAAGAACAAAATTCACTGATGAAATTTAAAAATCAGAGTATTTCATAAAAGATAAATCTAGATTTTCAGGTTCTTTGTAAAAGTTGTAAGACTTGGCAGTCCTGAGTCCACAGTCAAGCATGGCAGCAGTTAGGTCTTGCTGAGTAACATTGCCCCTTATAGGTTAGGCCTCCACTTTCAGTCTTCTCCATCCAATACTTTATTACATCCTAACTTCAGTGGCCCACTGACCTATGTAAAAATTTGAGTCATGATCCCTGCTCTCTATACTATGTTACAAAAATACAGAGCAAGAAGTAGAGAATGATGGGAGAAAGAGCAGAAAAAGGAGGAGTGGAGAGAAGGGAACAGGATTGGGGGAGAGAAGGCAGTTGAAGGTGTCCGAGCCCAGAAGAGGACTTGAAGTGCCATGTCCTGAGATGTTATCCTGCCTCTGTGTTCTGCTCAGTTGACCAGGAGAACTTCTGATTTTGCAGAAGCTAGGAGCTCAGTACTCATTTTGGTCTGAATGTCCTTATTCCGGGAAAGATTGCAAACCCAGCCTGGGGGGAAAATTCATGTGTGATATTTTAAATGGTCCTTTGGCCAGGTTTTTGGTCTTGCAGGAATGTCTCATTGATGCACTGAGCAGGCCTTACCTCACTGCCTTGCCTGATTCTTTCTCCTTCTTCTTTGCCCCTAAATTATCCTAGTCACCTGTAAATGAATCTGTTCCTGGGATATTCAAAAATCCTTAGTAAGACACTTCTGGGATTGATGTCCACCCACCTTTCTTTTTGTGTTTCTATCACATTCTTTTCTTATCCAGTCTCTCAAAAATGTCCTTCCTGCTGCTCTTTTATTATCCATTTGATATCTGTTCTCCTAGAAAGCAACAGAGTGTCACACTAGTGAGCACTAGATGCTTTTCTTTCTTTTTTTCTTTTTTAAATATATTGTATTGATTTTTTACAGGGAGGAAGGGAGAGGGATAGAGAGTTAGAAACATCGATGAGAGAGAAACATCAATCAGCTGCCTCCTGCACACCTCCTACTGGAGATGTGCCCACAACCAAGGTACATGCCCTTGACCAGAATCGAAACTGGGACCTTTCAGTCCACAGGTCAATGACCTATCCACCGAGCCAAACTGGTTAGGGCACTAGATGCTTTTCTTAAAGATACTCTGAGGTTGTACTTACACTTTCGAACATATTACCTTTTTGGTAACATTGACATCACAGGAGACCTTCTTTCATTTATTTCCCACCCACTTGTATGATGTTGAGTGAATCAATAATCCTCTCTGAATTCAGGTCTTTCCTTTGGGTAAAGCCTACCTCACATTGTTGTTACAAGGGTTAAATAAATATGAAAAGGTTTAGCCCAATTTCTAGCACACATTATGTATCAATATATAGCCATTGAAATGAAATATCTACCTATAACTAGCTGTGTGACACTAGGTAAGTTAGTTAACCTTTCTGGGCTTCCATTTCTTGACTTGGGAAACAGAGGAGGTTGGACTAGATCTCCAAGATATCTTGTAGTCAAATGTTCTATGTTTACTGAGCTGGCATCCTTGCTTTGCCTCTCCTACCCCTTGTGAGAGTCTTAGATGTTGATGTCACATCCTTTTATCTTTGTATCCACAGTGCCTGTCATGACTCTCTGTGGGTCAATAAAATATTTGCTTTCATCACTAACTTGGCAGCTCCAGCTATTCAAACTCCCCACCCATGCTCATTGTCAGACGCCTTATGACTGTAGGCTCCTGGTAACAATTTGATCATTCCAAGAGTCCTAGCCCAGACTCTTCTAAAGAAAATAGCCTCTCCCCTGCTGTTTAAGGGGCAGCCTAGGTGGCTGATGAATGTATCCCCTGATCTTACCACTTTCACCTTAGGTAATCGGATAGAGGTGGACCTGAGACATCCAATCCAAAGTCTAAACAGACCAACTGCTTTCGGGGAAGCCAGGTGGGAAGTAGTAAGAGGGAGGAAGGAGAGAGAGCACCAGAGAGTCGCCTGGGACAATGGGTAGTTTTATGTGCCATAAATGGGTAGTTTTATGGGGTGTGAGATACCCAGATATTTGTTCAAACTTTTTACTGGGGCTTGGGGATGAGTTTAGATTTTAACCAATAAATAGGTAAACCACTCTGCCTAATGTTGGTGGGCCTCACCCAATTAGTTAAAAACTGAATAGAACACAAAGGTTGAGAAAGAGGAAATTCTTCCTGTCTGATTGCCTAGAGCTGGGACACCAGTTTATTTCTTCCTTGGGATTTGAACTGAAACATCAGCTCTTCCCAGGTTTGCAGTGTGCCAACTGCAGAACTTGAGACTTAGCATCCATAGCCATGTGATGAAATTTCCTGTATCTCTACATATGTATTTATAAAGAGATGTATTACATTTTTCCATCTGTCTCTCCATTCATCCACGCATCCTCTTGATTCTGTTTCTAAGGAGAACCCTGACTAATACAATCAGATTCCTTGTTTGGGATCTGAACTAGAAACTGTGAAGCAGATGATATAATTAGAAGCAGGAGGTGAGAGTGAAAGGAACCAGATAAAAGGCAAGGACGAGCCAGGACCATGAAGAAGAGTCACAACCTTGAGGGGCTGCAGGAAGGCCGAGTTCCTGAGAATAGCAGGTACTGAACCATTGATGAATCTGGAAGGGGACACCAGAGGGCTCCTGAAAGGCAGATGGATGATGAAGGCTCCATCTCAGCCACCCACCTCAGTCCCGATTGCTTTCTGGTTCCAGTCCTTCTGTACAACTATTTTTACTTGTGACACTTTGAGTGAGACTAAAAGAGGCTGACCACACCAGAGGCTTAAAGTCTGTTACAAAAGATTAAAGTGAGGAAGGAAGAGGAAAGAGAAAGGAGAAGGAGGGGGAAGAACAAAGCATAAGATAAAAAGGAAAAAAAAGGAATGAGAAAGGTGAGGTAGGGGGCAGTTGGATCTCATAGAGAAGAGATTCAGGCTGAGGGTTAGTCATTCTCAGGTTTCCTCAACCACTACAGTCAAGAAAAGAGGACTCTTCTTTCCATCTCTTGTTCTTTATGAAAGAGAGAGAGAAAGAGAGATAGAAGGGAGAGAGAGGAACAAATCTGCCTATTTCCTCCCTGGAGAATTGAACGTGATCAATTCTAACCATAAAGCCCCTGGAGAAATTCACGGTGTTCAGGAAACGTTAAGAGGCTGAAAGAGAGATGGTTTCTAAATCTCAGAGGAAGAAGTTTTGCAAGGAAGCCTTAGACCTAATCATTTTATACCTTCCTTCGGTCTGGTCACACTGCCAAATCCCCCAGTGGCAGCAATCACTCACAGAGGAAGAATCTCAGAGCCAGGCTCAGACTCAAACCCACAATCAAATAGAAGCATGAGTTCTCATGTAATTTATGGTAAACACTATCAATTCCAGACCTCCAAATGGGGAGTCTATATTTATTCACTTTCAGTTATCTTCTCTTTCATTTTCTTGGGAAATGGGACAATTGGGCAAGCAGAGGGGTTTGATTTTCTGCACTGACTTATATTTTTCAACACATACATACACCTGTCGAGACATAAACTGTGCTTTGATGTTGAGACAAAGGAAGCTCCATTCCTCTGTGTCTGAAATGGGATCTTCCAAGGCATGGGGTGTGAGGAAATCCTTGCTTTCAAGCTATAATAACAGATTAAAAACAGAATTGGCTCAGGTTTTAGCTGGGAGAGAGCATTAGGAAATGAATGAATTATTCTTTGCTGTTGAAAGAGTTAGGTTTAGAGTCAGAGAGCCACAGATTCTGATCCTTGGCTCCAGCACTTATTAAATCTGTGGCCTCTGATAAGTTTATTTATCCTGAGCTTCCCTTTTAACACCTGATAAACTGAAGTAGGGAAGAAATGTATTGTAACAATTAGATAAAATCACCAATGCAAAGTGAGTGGCACCTTATACTTGGTAGGCATTCAATAAATCTTCCTTCCTAAAAGGAAACTTCATAATTTAAATAACTAAAGAGCCAGGAATAGCCCTGCCCTAGGCAACATAATATTTCACCCTGCAACTGGGTTACAATCAAAAGGGTAATTCATGAAGTTGCTGACTTGTGTTCCCAGGGGCCAGAACAGCATGTTGGTTTCATGAGAATGAGAGGTGATCCCTCTCAGCAGCTGTGCTCTGCCTGAGTCAGGTGTGAGTTCACCTGAAATCTATGGCCTTCTCTTGCCCATGATCGAGTCCTGTAGGTCTCAGGCTGCCCACCCCATTTAGAACAGCAGGTATCTGGAAAGTCCTTTGTCTTACTCTATACAAACATGGCCAGTTCCTTCATTTCTGGGAACCTAAGCCCTGCCAACAGCGATTGGAAATGTGTCTGTTGCTCTTATCTTCAGCTGACCCCTCTGGGCCTGGCCCCAAACCTGAAGACAAGTGCTAGGCTCCTGGCACTGGACATGGCTGGTCTATCCGAGGAAGTACAGGTAGAGAAGTACATCACAGGCCTTGGAACCAGAAAGAAAAGATTCCAACCCCTGAGTCCACTGTTTGTAATCTCAGTTTTCTCATGTGGAAAAATGTCTATAACTATGTCATTCTCCAGTGACATTTATTTAGTGAGTAGCAGAGCTCAGATTTGAACCCTGGTCATCCAGTTCTAGAAGTGAGGTTCTTTAGCTTCCAACTGGAGGAGTGAGACTAGCTACAAGTCAGAGTCATGGATCATTGCATCATTTTAGAGCTACAATTATCCTTAGAGAGGGCTAAGTTTGCATTTTAAAGGTGGGACAATGAGGATCAGAGAGTGAAAAACTTTCCTTGAGTCACACCACTGTCCAAGGCCAAGATACAACAATTCTTTTCTCTTCTAACTCCCATGCCAGGTTCTTCACTCCAGAACTGAAACTGCTCACTGGGGATGTGTGTGCTCATTTGCTGTGGCTCTGTCTTATGCTCACTCACAGTTTGTCATAAGTCCCCCTCCCCACTGTCTTCTCTACAGCTGCTACACACATGGGCATGATCTGCCTGGCCCCTGCAGACATTTGAGGCTGCCATCCCTACTTTACAGAAGGCTATTTCTAATATAGAAAAATAGACATTAAAAGCACCAGAATAGAGCTCAACTGTACTTTTGTCTAGTTAGCTTTTTATCAATTAAATTTTATAAGTCCTGGCTGGGTAGCTCAGTTGGTTAGAGCATTGCCCTGATACACCAAGGTTGTGGATTCGATCCCTGGTCAGGGCACATGTAAGAAGCACCCAATGAATGCATAAATAAGTAGAACAAGTCTCTCTCAATCTCTCTCTCTCTCTCTTTCTCTATCTCCAATAAATAAAAAAAAATTTTTTAAATTGCAGACGAAGAAATTGAGACACACAGAAGTTCAGCAACTACCCAAGGTCTCAGAGCACCTGAAGTAAGGAGGCCAGAGCAGCAGCTCAGCCTGGTGCACGTGGCCCATGCTCTCTGCCACACTGAGCTATAGCTCACAGCTGACTCCAAGAGAGTAGATCAATGCTGTCTGCCTTCACTTTTCACTAAAACCCCTCAGTGTAGAGTGACTCTAGGAAAGTTTGCTAAGAATCAGTCCCTGAATGACCAGCTTTCAAAATAAGTAAACACCAAAACAAAACCATTCCTCAAAATTACGTAGAGCTTTAGAGCAAATCTTGTATCTACTAAAGCAAGTCAGTTCTCTGTCTTTCCCATCTCCTCCTACTTCAAAACCTCTTCACTATTCTTAGCCCTTTATTTTTCTGCATGAATTTTAGGTTTGGCTTGCCAATTTCCTTAAAATCCCTGTTAGGGTTTTAACTGAAATAGTCTTGAATCTATAGATTAACTTGGGGAGAAGAGGCATCTTCATGACTCTGAGTTTTCCTACTTGTGAATAGGGGAGTATAATCTCCATTTATTTAGGGTGTTTTTGTTGCTTTTCAATAAATGTGTATATATCTTTTTCTTCTGTAAATGTCTCGCACCAGAATTTCATTCAACAAAAAGTGATTGAGCATGTGGTATATGCAAGGCCCATATGAGCCCATCCCATGGGAAAAAATAACTTTTCTATTTTTCCCAATGTTAACCACTTTTGTTGTTCTTATACAAATTTCACAAGTGGCATGTGAGCCTTCCTGCTGTATTGCTAACATTTTTAAAAATATTTTTTTATTGATTTCAGAGAGGAAGGAAGAGGGAGAGAGGGATAGAAGCATTAATGATGAGAGAGAATCATTGATTGGCTACCTCCTGCAACCTGGGCATATGCTTTGACCGGGAATTGGACCATGATCTCCTGGTTCATAGGCTGACACTCAACCACTGAGCCATGCCAGCCAGGCTATTGCTAACATTTTTACTTTAGGTGCTCAGTATTTCTTGCTACTGACAACGTACAGGAGGGACAGGTTGCAGGGGCTCATTGGTTCATCGTCTGGCAGGATGCCTCCTCCCTGTGAGGTTTGGGTATGTTGTATCAACTTCTCTGGGAATGAAGAGCCATTTAAGCCCAAAAGATGCTCCAGAAGTCACGGTGGGTCTTCTACCACAAGGCTGCCACAGTACAGAGCGCGGATCCTGACTCCTGTGGGTTCTGGAGCCTGTTAATTAGTCATTTTTCTTTCTTAAATGCAAGCCTCTGATTAGCAGTTAGATCACACAGGCCTTACTTTAAGCAATTAGGAGTAAATACTTTAGCTTTGTTCAATGAGATGGGATCTAAGAGGCTTCATCATGTGTGAAAGAACAAAGAAACTTCAGAAAAAAATAAACTGGTGGTTTCTGTACTTACTCTACAACTGGCCCCTAATCTGTGAAACAGCAGTGGGGCTTTGGAAATGAATGCTTCTTAAATGCTTTCCTGGAACCTGGGCCATCTCCCAGTTCCTTTTATCTTTTCAGCAAATAAATATTGAGGACTGACTGTATACCAACATGGCGGTAGGTGTTGGGACACAAACATCACAAAGACAGTCAGGGTCTTTGCCTGCATGCTCAGGTAGCCTAGTGAGGAATACAGACAAATCAACATGCAATTAATAAAAAGCTTCACTCATTTTTATGATTTTTAAAAATGCATAGAGAAAGCACATAAGACATAGGAGTTTAGGGTGGGAGGTGTGGTACAGGGAAGGCTCCCGAAAGAGGTGATTGCTAATTGAGAGAGTCAAGGAAGGTTAGTATGCCTAGAGAATAAATAAGAAGGTGAGGGTGGTGACTGGCAAGAGCTATGGGATGGGAGAAACAGACATGGGGAGACCATGCAATAAATTCTAAGCCATGTTCTGGAACTCAGGCTTTATCCTAAGGTCAGGGAAGTCATGGTGGGTTTTTAATCAGGAAAATGATATGATAAGACTTGCTTGTTTTTGAGATGTCATTGAAGTTACAATAAGTAGAACAGATAGATCGGTGTGGGGAGGTGGGAAATCCATCTATCCGGTCACTGCAATAGTCTGGGCTAAAGATGGTGATTATGCTTTCAACTAGGTAATGTCACTAGGAATGGATGAAAAAGACAAATGACCTGTCCTTTCCTGTGCCTACTGAGTGGTAAAACAGCATCTCACAACAAGTTCAACAGAGTCCAAAGCCTGTCATCTTTTTACTGCAGCCAGTGTCTCTACCATGTATTAAGGACAAAGTAAATCTTAGGAGATTAAGGAAGGATGCTGAGTAGAGTGGAAAAAAGACCGGGTAAAGAATATACTAGAAATGGAAAGGACAACTAATAGCACACGGAGGAGGAACTAGAAAAAGGAAGAGGAGGGAATTAATGTTTGGTAACTGTAGAAGGTAGTCCACAGCAGTGTTTTTCAAACTTTCAAGTGCATCAGAATTCCATTGAGATTGTGTTAAAGTGCAGATCCTGATTCTAGGATATGGCCCGAGTGAGATTCTACAGCTCCCAGGTGAGGCCAATGCTACTAGGGGCCATACTTTGAGTAGCAATGGTAAAGGAGTGGTTATCAGCCCACACAGACCAGGAACTGAACCTTGGTGTTTGTACTAGTAATGGTGTGAGCTTAAGGAAAGTATTAGTTTACTATGGCTGCTGTAACAAAATACCAAAAATTGGGTGGATGAAAACAACAGACAACTATTGTCTGTCAGACCTGGAGGTTAGATGTCTGAAATCAAGGCATCAGCAAGGCCAGGGCCTACCTGATGGCTCTAGGGGAGAATACTTCCTTGCCTCTTCTAACTTCTGGTATTTGCTCATGATCCCTGGCAGTCCTTGGTTTGTAGATGCATCATTCCAGTCATATGGCCGTCTTCTCCCTCTGGCTCTTCACACTGTCTTCCTTCTGTGCATGTCTATGTCTATATTTCTGCATCTACCCTCCCCCCTTTTTGTAAGGACTCCAGTCATTGGATTAGGCCCACCTCTTATTCTGAGGTGGTGGGGGTTAGGACATCAACATGTCTTTTTTGGGAGGGAACAGTCAAAATTTTACCTTTCTGAGCCTTGGTTTCTTTATCTGTATAGAAAGATAATGACACCTACTCTACAAAGTTAAGTTAAATGGAATAACAAAGGTAAAGTGCCAGCACACAGTAAAGGCTCAAACCATTCTCATTAAAGAATACCAGGCAGTAGTCACTTAAAATACATCTCAACCATCACAACCACCTGCCCTGGGAGGCAGGCACCATCATCTCTACTGGTGGTATAAGAAGAGATGGAGACTCAATAAGGACAAGACCCTTGTCCAAAGTCTCACTATTGAGATTGAAAATCAACTATTATACAAAGCCAGCAGTGTTTATTCCACTCCTAGGGGCCCGTCAGGGGCACTGGCAGATGAGGCAGAGTAGCAAACTCCCTCCTACAGAGGCAGCAGCAGAGCTCAATGATTATTTTTATTTAATAATGTAGAGACCTGGGCCCAATACAGATTCTGGACTAAAGTGCCCACAATGATGGATTGGAGGAGGGAGGGTCCAGGGACAGCTGATATATGAAATCCAGTGGATTCCTCATGTCCACCAGGTTCTGTCATCCCTTTTCATGTTTCAAAGCTGTCTCACATTTTTTAGTAGGCCATAGCAATTCACAATCAAAATTTCAAAGCTAAAAATACTTCCATGCCATCCTGGAAAATAATTAAAAAAAAAAAACAACCAAAACAAAAAACACCTGAGTGCTTTCTAGACAAGAAAAAGAGAAATGTGTAGGATGTAATGAGTAATTGAATCTACTTTTGTCTGTTTGCAATAAACATTTGCAAAACACATTATCCTTTGACATTTCCGTTAGGATTGCTCAGATTCTATTTTCTGAAAAATGTCTTCCATCCTTACTGAATTCCTGTAATTATCTCCTTGGAAGAAGACCATCTCAGCCCTTCAGAGACATTATTAATTTTAAACAGTTTATTCCTAGTTTTTGTTGATGTTATATTCAGCTACCTTTTGAAGGGCGGCGGGAGACAATGGCAATCTGAGCTACAGAAAGATACAGATTAGTTGGGAAAATATAGTGATTGAGAAGCACGTGACAGTTTGATCAGATTCCCTCCTTTTTGTCAATTCTGTGATCATTGCCTGGCCCCAGTTGTGGTAAGGGAGCTACACTGCCTGAGTTCTGATCCTGCTTCTGTCATTTTCAAGCTGTGTGGCCTTGGCCTTGTGGAAAGAGCGTAAACATTCTGTGCCTCAGATTCCTGGTGGAAAAACTGGGATAATAATAATACCTAGTGCATAGAATTGTGGTGAGGATTAAAGAAGTAAGTATATATAAAGAACTTAATCATGTGTATATTACAATATGTGCTCAGCAAATGGTGATTATAACTGTGGCTGTAATTATTTGGCATGAGGAATGACAGACAGCCTTGAAGTCAGAAGGCACAGTCGCTTACTGTGGAATCTCCTTGACTTCATCTGCCAACGACAGGGGCATTGACCTCCCCACCCTGGTCAATGGAGATGGAGAAAAATGGACTCATCCTGAAAATTATAGGCAATTCCACTGGATTCAGTCATAGAGGGAGGAACGTGAAGGACAATTCCAGGACTTCAGACCAACTGGACACATTGAGATGTATGCAGGTATCTGTGTATATTCTGGAGTGCAATCAGAGAACCAAAAAGGAAAGAAAGGGAAATGTCTGCATAGAAAAGAAGAAAGATAACTCAATTTGTGGAGAACTTGCACCATCCATGGAGTTGAAGAAATGCATTGCAGCCCTAGCTGGTTTAGCTCAGTGGACAGAGTGTTGGCCTGCTGACCGAAGCATCCTGGGTTTGATTCCAGTCAAGGGCAAATGCTTAGGTTGTGGGCTCAGTCCCCAGTTGGGGGTTTGCAGGAAGAAGCTGGTCAATGATTCTCTCTCACCGTTGATGTTTCTATCCCTCTCTCTTCCTCTCCTTTCCTCTCTAGAATCAATAAAAATATATTTTTTAAAAATAAATGCATTGCAGACTGAAAGCATCAGCATAATCAAGGTGTGCAAGGCGTGGCAGAAGAGGACACTCATATTTGAGGGACACTGTGCTTATCATTTATGCACAGGAAGAGTACAGCTTTCAATGGTGTTTAGTCACATTATGCAGGAGTGGCCTTCCCACCAAAACACATGGGAGTGTCCTACAGAGCCACAATAACTTCTTATGTATCCCAGTCCCATGCATAAAACAGAGTTTTTGGTAAGTACTTAAATTAAGACAGTTATTGAATAAAAGGTAAAACATTTATTAATCATCAACATTTTTAAGAGCCAATGCTAGGTTTGGGGAATAAAGAAGATGAATGAGATATGGTTCCTGCCCTAAAGACATGGATCTTCCTACCCACCTTTCTTTTCCCCTTTCCCTTCATCCCCTCCTCTCTTCTTTTTTCTTTCCCCTACTTCTTTCTGTCTGCCTGTCTCTCTCATACACACTTATGCACACCCACAAACATGCACACACATACATGTACATGCACACATACACAGGCTCATGTTCCCCATACCTCACCATAAAGGGGACTTAGCATCAAGGAGTTCAATACCAAATCTTTCTGCAGATAGAACCTCATTCTGACCAATATGTCTCTCCTCCTCCTTATACCGACAGGGACCATGGCATTGCCTCTTCATGGTGATGGATGGTAAAGTGCAAGAAGGCAAGCACAGCTCCACAGACCAATTCAAAGCCTCTGTCTGCATCACATCTACTTACAACCACTGGCCAAAATAAGTTACAAAGCAGAGCCCAAAGCCAAGGTTCAGGTATGTGCAATCTGCCTCCAGCAGAAGTTACAAAATTACTGGACGAACAGTATAGGTAACATGACAGAGAACCATAGTTGCCTTAGACAAGTCTTTTCCACTCTCCAGGTAGCCTAAATTTTTAAAAGCTTGGATCAGACCCATGTGCCCCACAGTGTGAAATATAGCCGTCCAATAGCACACAAAATGATTTTAGGTGGCACATGAAATTAGTGAATTCTTGGATGTGGTATAACTAATATTAAGCATATGAAGTGATGATTATTCACTTTTTATTTGCTTTCAATATCAACAGGTACATCAAGGAGTAAGTCTGAGTTAATGTCTGTAACTATCCCAAGACTTGCTGATTTCTCACTCTCACGTTGAGCTAGCAGGCCACAATGTCAAGCTATAATTTCAAAAGACTGCTTTGCTTTACTTTTATTTACTTCTGATTATATTGTATTTATAGCAAGTGATGCTAGCTTTTATTTAGTTATATACAGTTTCTTTAAAAATATGTGTATTTTAAAATAAAATTGACCCTACTTAAAGAAGATATAAAGTTAATTAGTGAGGACATTCAGCTAGCAAAAAAATCATGGCTCTGGACTTGAATCACTCAAGTGTGAGAAATTCTAGATATGATGATCTTTATGCTTCTGAGATGCTAATTGCTTCCAATTTCATTGCTTCAGCTGTGGTCTTTACTTCTGCCCAAGGCTTTTCTCGAGGAAGACGAGCAGTGAGGGGTTGTCCTTCTCTTCTGAAACTTTCTAAGAACATTCATTTCCCCTTCTCTTCTAAATTTCAGCAATTTGGCTGCCAATTTGACTACCCAGACAGATGTATTTGATTAACATGCACATCCCTACATAACAGGCCAGAGTCAGTCACCCTGGGGCTGTCCCTGCCCTTGGCATTGTGACACGTGGGCCCAGATTCCAAATGTCATGTTACATTTCCTCATGGCATCAAAGCACCCTGGGGAGCAAGAAACCCTAGCAGATGGCTGAAATGCCTTCAAAAAGACTCCCAGAGACAGCCTGGGAGATGCACAGAGCCCTGCCAGTGGTAATGGGTCATAACATATGCTCAGCAAAAACTGCCAAAGGGAAGAGTGGTTCCTGTACCCACCGAGCCCACCCAAGGCTGTCTGCCAGCTGCCTTTCACAGAGTGCCATTGGCTTTTGCAAAATATCTATTAAATCCCTGATCATGATCCTTGATTCCCTGGACTTTTAATGGTACAAAAGGTGGTCATATGAAACTTTTTATTTACATTGAATGTTGCATTAAAAAGCAAACAAGAAAGAAGAAAAGGGCCCTCCCCCCCCCACCCCCGCCCACCCTCACGCACACATAGTAGACTGCTACCCCCTCTGGTCCTGAATTTCCTAATCTGGATTTTGTAGATTCTTAAAGGGCCCGTGGCTGGTCTGAAAGAGGCCTGTGGAACTTCCAAAATTGTCTGCAGAATTTTTGTGTGGGGACATAACCACATCTCTCTGATGAAAGGGTCTAAAACTGTTGTTTAGATTCTCAAAATTGTCCAAGTCTCATTAGAAGCCACAGCTGCAATGAGGCTCCTTAGAGAAATCACAGGCAGTGGAAAATGTCAAAACTGAACTGAACTGAAAACTGAACTTGGAGGCAATGTTTCCCCTACTAGTAACATTAAGAAAAACATTTGCCATTTGCCATCACCATAATTTCAAAAAGGTTATTTCAGTGCAGAAGGACATGACAAGACATTCAGGAAGGCCATACACTCAGAATAAAAAGATAAATTTAGCTTCATTTTAAAAAATCACTATATAGTCCCTTTTCATTTTCATTTCATTAGTGGTCAGCACCAATCTGTGGACAAGGGTTTGAGAACCACTACTGTCCGAGTGGGAAAGTCATATTCAGTCTGCTGGTCTTTAGGAGGCTGTGACCTTTTCTAGGATTCTTAGAGCAAAAACCATGGCTCTAGTCTCTGCACCTAGACCACCCTAAGAGAAGTCCTTTATCGCTGATCCCACCATGGTGTGATACCTGGTAGAATGCCCCATGGCCAGGGTGATAAATTCAACATAGCCATTCATTGCAAGGGCTATTGATTATGCCTCTCACTGGGCCGAGCCCCGAGTTTGGCATCAGATATGAGAAGTGAAATGCACTATCCCTTCCCTTAAGGGGCTCACATTGTAGTGAGAGAGACAATAGGAATAGTCTAAGTGGGTACCATCACCCACTCTACTTCCCTTTCCCCATTGCCAAATGAGAAAATAAATGAAGAATGATGCTACTGAGGCTATATTACAATAATCCATATCTCCACTCAATGTGGGAACCCCAAGTGAGATGGAATGATGGAATTTTCCTCATCTCCTCAAGCTCTAAACATTGAGTGGTGCAGGTCTTCATTCTTGAACACTCTTCCTTTCTCCTGAGACTCACTCCTTAGGTGATCTCAGCCCCGTTTATGTCTTATATGTCACCTATCACCTATTGGGTGACATCTCTACCTTCAAAATAGTGTCTAACCCCTTTTCACCACCGCTGGCACCATCACCATCATCTCTGGATTACTGCATTGTAACCTGGTTTCCCTCCTGCACTCAACCTTCCTTCCCTATCTTCGATTTCTGACCCAGCAGCCAGAGTGACCTTTGTAAAACATAGGCAGAAAGAGATCATTCCTTGGTTTCTCTGCCTGAACACCACAGGGGTTTCAGATCTCAGAGTGAAACCAGCCTCCATGAAACCTCTCCTCTCTTAATCACTGCTCTGGTTCCAGCTCAGCTTGCTCTGGAGACTCTAGTCTGCCACCTATTCCTAACACAGGCCACACGCAAAGACCTCCAGGTTTTCACACTTACCATGTCCTCTGCCTGCAAGGCTCTTTCTCCCAAATGTATACATTCTTGTTCCTTCCCTTCCTTTAGATCTCTGGTCAAAAATCATCTTATGAATAAGGCCTTGACCACTCTGTTATAGGGAGGCTCCTCTCCCTCACTATGCCCCTTATTTCTATAGTGATGATCAGAATTGTACAAGCCATCGGTTTATTTTTCTGCTATCTTCCCACCAGGATGTAAACTACGGCCCTTCCTAATAACTGAAATCTTGGTGTTGTGTTCACTGCTCTCTTTCTACCCTCAAATGGTTTCTGACGCATAGTAGCTACTCAATAAATTGTTATTGAATGAAAAAAGCAAATTAGTAAATTTTATCTAAGATTTACTATTGAAATCAGGGGACAGTGCATTTAAAGCCACCATAGAGAGAGGAAGCCTCCCCCGTTCCCTACACTTGAATGTTTCTCCAGCAAGACCCTAGGCTCCATTTGGCATTCAACTCCTTACAAAGATATAAAAAATGAATCATTTCTTATGTAATAATGTATAGTGGTTAAGAGTTGAGGTGCTAGATCCCAGCTGCCTGGATTCAAATTACTACTCTATTTCTTATATGCTGTGTGTCTTTGGGCAAGTAACCTAACTTCTCTGTGTCCAGATTCCTCTTCTGCAAAATGGTTGATAATGTTTGTACCTATCTCATGAAGTTGCTTTAAAAGAACCTGGTATACTGTAAGTGTTAGCTCATGTTATTACATTAAGAACATGTTGTATAAATAACACTCTTTTTTGTTCCCCAAGAAGCTTTTCCATAGGGATCTTCATTTATAGTATACTAGAGGCCCAGTGCACAAAAATTTGTGCACTCAGCTTGGCCTGTGCCCTCTCGCAGTCTGGGATCCCTTGGGGGATGTCCACCTGCTAGTGTGCCTGTCCAGCCTGGGTGAGGGCCTGATGGCTGTTTGCAGGCTGGCCAAGCCTCCCAGTGGGCACTCTCACCCCATAAGGGTGTGGCCAGCCTAGGTGAGGGGCTGAGGGCCGTTTTCACGCTGCCCACAGCCCCTTCAGGGTTCAGGTTCCCACCGGGGTGCCTGGCCAGCCTGGGTGAGGTGCTGAGGGCTGTTTCAGGCTTCCCACAGCCCCTTCAGGGTTCAGGTCCCTACTGGGGTTTCTGGCTGGAAGCAGGTATCTGGGGTTTGTTTATCTTCTATAATTGAAACTTTGTTGCCTTGAGTAGAGCTCAGGGCCTGCAGTGCCCTGGCTTTCTCCATTGCCCAGGGCAACTCCAACTTTGTGGCTGGTGTGGGTGTGGCTTGTGGGTGTAATGGAGTGAGGGTTAATTTGCATATTACTCTTTTATTAGAGTAGATATTCACATATGCATATATTCACATATGCATATATATGTGTATATAAATTATGTGTCATATGTGTGTGCATATATATTTAGATCTATAAATATATATGTGTGTTAGCATTGGCTTTCATTTTCTTGTATCTAGCCTCTGAAGCAGAATTAAGCACTTATCTTTCTTCTCCAAAATAATCCATTCCTGTAAATATTAATAAATGATATAGATTTTTACTTAATATTTCATAAAGGCCTTAGAAGAGAAGGCTTACATCACATATCACACCAAAATATTTAAAGATCTTCAATAAATAATTCTCTTCTCAATCCAAATAGCCTTTTATCCACACCACCAACCAGGTTTCTCCCTCTCCTGCCTCCCCATGCAGTTTCCTGCTGCATCTTCCAGAATCCTTGGGCCCTTTCCTCTGGGCTCACATTATCCTTCAAACACCCACAGCCTTTATGCTTGTCCACCCCCTTCTCAGCGGGGGCTGCTGTGGGAGTTGTACGGCACTTGTATCTTACTCCCTCTTGTATCCTATACCCTTGTCACCTACCATAGGACCTGATACACAGTGTGTGATCTGTGGGCTATTATGAGAAAGAATCAATGAAAGAATCTTATACATGTCTCCATCTCCTTCTATGGAGAGGAAAATCTAAACAAAAGGTTGTTAAAGGGCCTGTGGAACAGTCACAAAGAGACTCAGATTTTCCTGCTCTCCTGTGTCCCCATCCAACACAAAGACTAAGCACATCCAGTTCCGTGCTTTCCCTTAAACCCTAGAATGACTCTGACAGCCCTGCCTATTCCGAAGATCAACAGTATACCCGACCAGTCATGGGTCATGCAGAGAGCAAGCCCACTCAATAGCTGCTTCCTTTCTTTCATTCATCGCTGGGAAGAGCTAATCAAACATGCAGGAAGCTTAAGAATATTCCAAGGAAGTTTGATTGTTCAAGAAACGCATGTCCATCCCCTGCTGCCTCCCTGTACTGGCTTTGACTTGGCTCATCCAGAGCAGAGCCCAAGTCTGAGGGAGATTGGCCCAAAAAGTAGCTGCAGGAAAACAAGCCCTTGTTTCATCCTTTAATCCAGACAAGGAGACCCAATTGATGAGTGCCTAAATTGTAACTCTTTCTTCTCAGTGATGTGTTTGTTTTTCTGGGGGCAGAGAGGGTGTAAAAGTGAAGAATAATTTAGCACTGATGAAAACAGAGATGAAATGTAAGCTCCTAAGGGTTCTTGTTTTGAAGTGTTTTAGGAAGGCCTTTCCCCTTCCTCATTTGCATGGTGAAGTCATAATTAGTTTTGATACTCTGTTTAAGTGACACATTAAAGTTCTCTTTCTCTAAGTCCCTGCAAGGCACACTCTTTGCTGCTAGTGATAACCCTCATCCCACATATTGTCCATGCCCTGTCACTGTACTGACCACGTGTATTAAAGTCACTGCTCTCCTGATGCAAGATGCCCTCCACCACAGACAATAGGCTTCTTAGGGCAATATCACATCATGCCCAGTATACAATCAGTACTCAACAAATTAGGTTAAATACATACATTGATGACAAGTACAAACAGGTTGAAATTCCAGCTCTGATCCAAATATACTTTTAATGTAGATAAACCTTGATATATTAATCTGTACAGCAGGCATGATAATCCCCTCACTGACCACACAGGATCATTGAGATAATTAAATGAGATAATAAACAGAAAAAGGTTCTGTAAGGTAAAATGCCACACAAATATAAAGAGTCATTTTTGGGTATTGTCAAAATCCCTTTAATTTTGAATGATGCAAAAATCATTCAATGGAACTGTTTTAAAATGACATCCAATGTAAGTTTAATCTAAGCTAAGAAAATATTAATATGCAAATTTACCCTCACTCCATTACACCCACAAGCCATGCCCACCAACCAATCAGGAGAAAACATACAAATAAACTCAACTAAGATGGTGGCGGTCATGGAACTGGAGCTGCCCTGGGCAATGGAGAAAGCCAGGGCCCTGTGGGCCCTGAGATCTACTCAAGACAACAAAGTTTCAATTATAGAAGTTTAATAAATCCCAGATACCTGCTTTCAGCCAGGCACCCCAGTAGGGACCCAAACCCTGAAGGGACTGTGGGCAGCCTGAAATGGCCATCAGCCCCTTACCCAGGCTGGCCAGGCATGCCAGCAGGTGGACATCCTCCAAGGGGTCCTAGACTGTGAGAGGGCACAGGCCAGGCTGAGGGATCCCCCCCCTAGTGCACAAATTTTAAAAATAAATGATTCATTCAAAAATGCAAACAACTTTTTTAGCTGTGAAAAGAAACCTTTGTAGTGTATTACTATAGCAATAGAACAGGACAGAAATAAAAGTCATGATGGAAAAGAATAGGATGTACAGGATGGATAAGACACAATAGGTTAGGAAAAGGTAAACTATGAGAGGATGGGAGAAGAGGAGAGGCAGTAAGGTAGTTGGACAGACACACAATAAGGCACAATAGGGGGAAGCCGTATTGTCCGATAAACACTAAGTAGGTTACCTGGTGATCTCAGTCCTCACAACCACCCTGTGAAGATGGCATCACAACCCATCTGCAAAGATGATAAAATCCAGAAATTTAGAGAAGGGGAGTAAATTGAGGCCTGGGATTGTGAACTCCATGAAGTTAAAATCACATTCCTTTAATGCACATTCCCTAAGGCTGGGGAAATATCTGGCACATTATAACCATTTATCTAATCTAATAAAAGAGTAATATGTAAATTAAAAGTCTCTCTGGGAAGCCTAAGCCACACCCACCAGTTGAACCATGCCCACAAGCCAATCAGAGTGGCTGTATGCAAATTAACCCAGCCAAGATGGCAGCCGGCAGCCACGGAGCTAGAGTAAACAGCAGGCTTCTGTTGCAACGGCCTGCCTAGTCTGGCTGAGCCTCTGCTCATGGTAACAATGTTTCAATTATAGAAGCCATGGAGCTGAAACAAACAGAAGTCTTCCTTACCTGCCTAGGCCTCGGCTCAAAGCAACAGTGTTTCAATAATAGAAGATAAATAAAACCCCAGAAACCTGATTCCAGCCAGCCTCACTGGGACTTTGGGCCAATGGGAGCTATGGGCAGCCTGAAAGCCTGAAAACAGCCCTCAGCCTCTCACCAGGCTGACCAGGTACCCCAGTAGGGACTCGAACCCTGAAGGGAATGTAGGCAGCCTGAAAATGGCCCTCAGCTCCACACCCAGGATGCCCAGGCACCTCAGTAGGGACCCAAAACCTGAAGGGACTGTGGGCAGCCTAAAAAACGGCTCTCAGCCCATCACCCAGGCTTTCCACACCCCAATGGGGTGAGGGTCCACAACAGGGGTCTTGGCCAGCCTGCAAACAGCCATCAGCCCCTCACCCAGGCTGGCAAGGCATGCCATCAGGTGGACATCCCCTGAGGGGTCCCAGACTGTGAGAGGGCACATGCGGGGCTGAGGGACCCCCCGAGTGCACAAATTTTTGTGCACCGGGCCCCTAGAATACATATATAAAAGCCTAGGCAACCATCACAACCAAATGGATGACTGAACAGGCTGCATGGGGCAACTAGGCTGGCAGGGGGTAAGGGAGGGATGACCAAATGACTGAGCAGCAGGCTGTGTGGGGCAACCAGCCCAGCAGGGAGGGGAGTTGGGGGCGACCAGGTTGGTGGGGGGGGGCAGTGAGGGGCAACAAGGCCAGCAGAGGGGGGCAGTGGGGGATTACCAGGCTGGTGGGGGGTACAGTTTGAAGTGACCAGGCTGGCAGGGGGGGCAGGAAGGGGCATCCAGGCTGGTAGGGAGGTAGTTAAGGGTGACCAGGCTGGCAGGAGGAGGCAGTTGGGGATGCAAAGACCAACAGAGTTCAGTTAGGGGCGATCAGGCAGGAAGGCAGGTGAGCACTTAGAAGCCAGTGGTCCCATATTGTGAGAGGTATGTCCAACTGCTGGTTTAGGCCCGATCCTGGGGAAACTGGCAGTCAGACATCCCCCAAAAGGTTCCAGATTGGAGAGAGTGCAGGCTGGGCTGAGGGGACCTTCCCCCGCCACCGCACAGATTTTGTGCACCGGGACTCTAGTATATATAATAAAGGATTGAATGTGCACAACTAGTAAGTGGCAAAGTAAGCATTTAAACTACAGGCTAGCCTGCATGCCTCAGTTGTTGAGCATTGACCTATGAATGAGGTCATGGTTCAATTCCAGTCAGGGCACATGTCCTGCTGTAGGCTTGATTCCCCAGTAGGGGGTGTGTAGGAGGCAGCCAATCAATGACTCTCTCTCATTATTGATATTTCTATCTCTTTCTCCATCTCCCTTCCTCTTTGATATCAATAAAAAATATATTTAAACCACAGGCTGAATAGTACTGAAGCCTAACTAGGTCTTTCCATTATACCACAATCACATTGATATTAGGAGTTTGTAATTTATAAAAGCTATAAGATCAGCGAAATTCAGAAAATAGTATAATTGTCCACATCTGTTCAACAGAATAATTAGCAACCACCGAATAAATATAAATATAAATATAAATATTAATATGATGTCATAGATCCTAATATATTCCAACAGGAAAGTGCTCTGATTGACCATTGATGGCAGGACTGAACATGGAATGTCAGTGGTTGTTATACCATTTAGTTCCATTCTGCCTGGCTTAGGTGAGAGTTAGGGAAGAACAGTTATCCCAGAGTGGTTTTACTCCAGTAATAGGTGGTTATATTTTTAAAATCAGATTTAATGATGCATAATTTTCATGAAATAAAATGAACCTATTTTATGTATGGTTATTATGTATGCATATACTCCTTATATGCAAACCTATACACTTGCAACCACACGCAATCAAGATTCAGAACATTTACATCACAATGGGCTTCAGTGAATCTCCCCTCTCCACTTCACACTCAAGGAAAGCACTGATCTAATTCCTGTCATTACAGAATCTTTTCTCTGTTCTAGAAATTCACATAAATGTAATCCTGCTGTACGTAAGGATTCGTCTCTGACTTTTTGAACTCATCATACTAATTTTGAGATGCATCCAAGTTACTGTATAGATCAATGGTTCATTACTTTTTTTATTGTTGGTATTTACTTTTAATTTTTTTATTTTCATTGATTTCAGAGAGGAAGGGAGGGAGAGATAGAAACATCAATGATCAGAGATAATTATTGGTTAGCTGCCTCCTGTCCACCCGCTACTGGGGATCAAGCCCACAACTTGAGCATATGCCCTGACCAGGAATTAAACCATGACCACCTAGCTCATAGGTCAATGCTCAACCACTGAGCCACATCTGTGAGGCTATTGTTGGTTATTTGATTATATGGACTTACCACAATTTATTTACACAGTTGCCAGTGGACAATGGGGATGTTTTCAACTTTGGCTTATAGTGAATAAAACTGTTATGAACATTCAAGTACAGGCCTCTGCATGGATATATGTTTTCGTTTCTTTTAGGTGAATATTTAGGGATGGAATTGCTGGGCTGAGGATGATCATGTATTAAACTTTATAAAAATTGGTTATTTTACAAAATGGTTGTATCATTTTACCAACGACCAGTAATGTATGAGAATTCTATTTGCTGTACATTGTTGTCAACACTTAGTATTGACAGATTTAAAATGATTTTTAGTCAGTCTAGCAGGCATTCTCATTTTTGTGTTAATTTACAATTCCCTGATGATGTTGGGCATCTCCTGTGGGTTGAATTGTGTCCCTGCAAAATATATGTTGAAGTCTGAACCTCAGTATTTGTGAATGTGACCATATTTAGTAAGAGGGTCTTTGCAGATATAATCAAGATTAGGTCAAACTGGTTAAGGGGAGGGGGGTCCTAAATTCAATGGCTGATGTCCTTAGAAGAAGGTCCTGTAGATAGAAACAGGATGGCATACACAAAGGAAAATGCTATGTGAAGGCAGAAGCAGAAATTGGAGTGATGCATCTATGAATTTGTGATTGCCGGCAACCCCAGAAGCTTGGAGGAAGGCATGGAACAGATGCTTCCCTAGAGCCTTCAGAAGAAGCACAGTCCTGCTGACACCTGGATTTCAGACTTCTAGCCTATAGATCTACTGGAGAACAGGTTTCTGTTGTTTTCAGTCACCCAGCTTACAGTATTTAGAGTAGTCCTTGAGAACAAATATGGCACAGTTTCATGTACTGATTGCCCAATTGCACATCTTCTTTTGTGAAGTCAATGTTCAAATCTTCTGCCTCTTTTTAAATTGCATTGTTTATCTTGTTATTGAGTTGTATACATACATGCACTCATTGGTCTGATATTTACTTTATACATAGTTCCTCACACTCTAAAAATTGTTTTTTATTTTAAAAGCGCTTGTCAAGACGAACATTTTTTAATTTTGGTGAAATAAACTTGATCTATTTTTTCTTTTATGTCTCATGCTTTGTGTCCTAAAAATGCTCATCCACTCCAGGTTATGAATATTTGCATAAATGTTTTCTTTTAGAAGTTTTATAGTTTCAGCCATTCCACTTGAGTCTGTTATCCATTTCAAGTGAATTCAGTGTGTGGTATAAAAACAAAATCTAGTATTTTTTTTCTCCATATGAGTAGTCAGTTATTCCGTCACTCTGGTAAAAAGACAGTCTTTTCCTCCATTGAATTTGTTTTTGAAACTGTTGAAAATCAGTTGAACATGTACTAGTATGTGTGGATCTATTTCTGGAATCTCTGTACTGTTCCATTGAATGATATGCTTATAGCAACTCTATCCTGTGTTAATTACTATAGTTTTATTATTAGTCTTGAAATAAAGTATTAAAAATCCTCCAACTTTATTCATATTTTCCAAAGTCATTTTGGCTATTCTGGGTTTTTGTATTTGCATATACATTTTAGAATCCAGTTTGTCAATTTGAGGGGAATAAAAAGTAACCATATAACTAATACAGCAATTTCAGAGATAATTGTGATTTTTACTGGGATTGCATTGGATCAATGAGTCAATTTGGGAAGAATAAAAATATTAAAAATATGAGTTTTCTAATCCAGCAACATGTGAAATCCCTTTTATTTAAGTCTTAATTATTTCTTTCAGGAATACTTTGAATTTTTCATAACCTAAGTCTGGCACTTCACTTCTGTAGTTAAATTTATTTCTATGGTATCAAAAAATCCATTTCATTATTTATTGCCAATAGGTGAAAATACAATTAGTTTCTGTATATGGTATTTGTGAATTCACATCTTAATTCTGGTAGCTTTCTCATATAGTGCTTAAGATTTTTCTACACCTGTGGACATTAAAAAAACTTTCTTTCCCATCTCCTGTCTTTTATTTCGTTTTCTTACTTTAACTAACTAACACTTACAGTACTTACAGTACAGTGTAGAATAGAAGTGATGAAAGTGATCTTGATCTTAGGGAACATGTCAGCCTTTCCCCATTAAGTAAGACTTTCTCTCTGGCTTTTCATAGATGCTCTCTATCAGCTTGAGTATGTTCTGTCCTCTTAGATTTCTGAGAGTTTTACTACAAACTAGAGGCCTGGTAAATGAATTCATGCACCAGTGGGGTCCCTTGGCCTGGCCTGCGGGATTGTGCTGAAACCAACTCTCTGACAACCCCTGAGGGGTTCCAGATTGTGAGAGGGCACAGGTCAGGCTGAGGGACCCCACTGGTACATGATTGGGGTTTGGGAGGGATGAAAGAGGTTGGCCAGCCAGGGCAGGAACAAGGAAGGCTCCAGGGCATGTCTGGCTCATGTCATTCAGTTCTGATCAGCTGGACCCCAGCAGCAAGCTAAACTACTGGCCAGAGCATCTGCCTCCTGGTGGTCAGTGCACCTCATAGTGAGCAGTTGAGTGGCCTTAGCATATCATTAGCATTTTATGCTTTGATTGGTTGAATGGATGACCAGATGATAGGACACTTAGCATATTAGGCTTTTATTATACTAGTATTAGTGACCCAGTGCACAAAATCTGTGCACATTAAAAGGGAATTAGAATAAATATTTTAATATTGCTATTTGCCCTTTCCCTGTAGTAGAAGTGTCGGAGATGAAAGAAAATTAGTAAAATGTATATGAACATCTTCCTTCTGTCAGAGTCTGGGGCATACCATGGGACCCAGAGTCAAGTCCCTGCCCACCTATGTGCCCCTCACCTGAGACCCAGACCTGGCTGGCCCTACCTTCATTGGGCTAGATCCAGACCTGGCCAGCCCCACCTGTCAAGCCCCACTGGGTGGGGGGTGCAGCCTCACATCCCCCATCAAGCCCTACCAGGCAGGGGACACAGGATCAGCTCCCCTGACCTGATGCCAGTTGGGGGCACAGCCTCAGTTCTGCCAGCCTGGGCCAGGGATGAGAGTCACAGACTGAGGTCTCCCATCAAGCCCTGCTGGGTAGGAGGTGCAGCCTCAGATCCCATGACCTGGCATTAGGGCGTGGGACACGGCTTTAGGTCCCCTGGACCAGTGCTGGGATGGGGGCATGGCCTGAGGTCCCCCAGCCTGGCACTGGGGCAGGGGTCACAGCCTGAGGTCCCCTGTCAAGCCCTGCTGGACAGGGAGTGCAATCTGAGGTCCCTGCTGATTGCTCGTTAAGGCTCATTACAGGAACTTGGCTTCTGCTGTGGGTGAAGCCATCTTGTGTTACAGAATTCCTGCCTCTGCTGTGGGCACAGCCATCTTGACAATTGTGGCATGACAGTCAATTTGCATATTTCCTCTTTATTAGATAAGATAGGATGAGTATTGAATTTTGTCAAATGCTTTTCTTGCCTCTATGGAGATGATCATATGGTTTTCCTCCTTTATTTTTAATTATTTTACATCGTGAACTACAATGATTAATTTTCAAGTATAAAGCAGCCTTTTGTTCTGGATATAAACTTCACTTGGCTATGATACATTGTTCTTTTCATTTATTGTTTTGTTTCAGAATGCCAGTCTTCTCTAAATTTGGGACAATTTCATGTAAGAGTAGTATGATCTTCCTTAAATGTTTGATAGAATTTGCTAGTGAGGCCCTCTGGGTCTGGAGTTGTACCTGGAAGAAAGTCCATTATTATAAACTAAACGTATGTAATAGTTAAGGTTCAATTCTTTTCAAGTTCCATTTCTTCTTCTATAAATTTAGTTAATTTTTAAATTATAAGAAACTTGCCCATATATCTAAGTTCTTGAATTTATTGGTATAAAGCTGTCCATAATATTTTTATTGACTTTTTTTTAACATTCCATTACTCCTAGGCATTATTATTTCTTAGAGCATTAATTTACATTGTATTCTTTTTTTTTCTTCCTTCCTTTTCTTCTTCTTTTTTTTTTATTTCATTGCTTAAAGTATTACAACAAGTGATAGATCAGTATTACAACAGATGATAGATAGATCTCCATTTTTTCCCCTTGCCCTTCCCCCCCTTCTCCCTAACCCCCAGTTTCCCGTGTCCACTGATTATTCTCCTATTCATGCATGCAAGTCTTTCAGTTGATCTCCCAACTCCCCCTCAACCATCCCCAGCCTCCCAGCTGTAGGATGATTGTCTGTTCAAGGCTGCTCTGTCTCTGTATTTGTTTATGTTTATAATTTTGTAATGGTCTTTATTATCCATAAATAAGTGAGGTCATGTGGTATTTTTCTTTTATTGACTGGCTTATTTCACTTAGCATAATGCTCTCCATTTCCATCCATGCTGATGCAAATGGTAAGAATTCCTTCTTTTTTACAGCAGCATAGTATTCCATTGTGTAGATATACCACAGTTTTCTAATCTATAGTATCTATAGCAATGTCTCTTCTTTCCTTATTAATATAGAAATTTATGTCTTTCTAATTTTTTCTTGAATGGTTTAGTTCAATGTTTATTGAAATTGTATTGCCCTTTCTCCCAAATCAGCTTTTGGTTTAATTGATTTTCTTTATTATTTGTTTTCTAATTCTCTAATTTTTGCTCTTGTGTACAACATATAGCTAGGTCTTACTTTTAATCCAATGTGATATTCTGTCTTTTAATTTGCATGTTTATACTAGTTATATTTAGTGCAGTTATTAATATGTTTGAATAAAGTCTACTGTCATGGTATTTATTTTCATTTGTTCTTTGTTCTGTATTTTCTCCTTTTCAACCACTTTTAGATTCAGCATATTTCTATATTCCATTTTATCTCTGCAATTGCCAGATTAGTTATATGGTTACTTTTTTTTTTTTTAGTTGACGTTATAGGGTTTGAAATAAATGGCCTTAACCTATCATAATGTAACTTCAGATTACCATTTCACATGTAATGTGAGAATATTACAACAGTACCTTTCCATTTCCCTTTTCATCTGTTTTAATATTGTCATATGTTTTACTTCTAGATATGTTGCAAATTCAAAAATATATTATTGTTATTGTAGTTTTAAAAGTTTATTATCTTTTAATGAAAAATTTAAAATGGGAAAAACTGTCACTGTTATTTACCATTTCTAGTTATCTTCATTATTTTGTGTCCAAGTTTCCATCTGATAAAATTTTCCTTTTGTCTAAAACATTTCCTTTCATACTATTTATGTTCAGATCTTCTTGCAATATATTTTCTGAACTTCTGTCTTTCTGAAAACTCTCAATGCTGCCTTAATTTTTAAAGTGCATTTCCATGGCTATAGAATTCTAAGTTGACATCTTTTGTTTTGTTTGTAAGTGTGTTAAAGATGTTCCATTATGTCCTGGATTTCATTCTTCTTGATGAGAAATCAGTGGAATTTTGTACTTTTGTTCCTCTATATTTAATAAGCCCTTTTACTGGTGTTTCTTTTAACATATGTATTTTATCATCAGTTCTTAGAAATTTGATTGTGATGTACCCTAGCTGAGTTCCATTTTTGTTTATCCTGATTGGTTTTTATTTAGTTTCTTTAATCTGTGAGTTTATAGCTAAATTTAATTTTTTTCATTCATTATTTCTTTAAACAAATTTTCGCTCTTTCTCTTCTTCTGAGGTTCCAACTCCATATATGTTAAATTATTGAATATTGCTCCACTGCCACTCCTACTAAGAAAATTTTTCACTTTTTTCTCTTGTGCTTCCTTTTGTATTATTTTTATTGATATGTCTTCAAATTATCTTCTTGCTTCTTTTTCAATGTTTAATCTTCTGTTAAGCTCTTTCAGTGTATTAAATTTCAGATATTATGTTTTTTAAAGTCTAGAAGTTCTCTTTAAGTCCTTTTTATATATAGTTCATTTTTTCTCAATATTTCATATAGCATATTTATAATAGCTACTAGAGGCTGGTGCACAAAATTTGTGCACTCAGGAGGATCCCTCAGCCCGGAATGCACCCTTTCCCAGTCCAGGACCCCTTGGGGAATGTCTGCCTGCCACATTAGGCCTACTCCCTGCCACTGTCCTTGCCAGCTGTGAGCCTGGCTTCTGACTGAGTGGCACTCCCCCTGTGGGAGCAGTGACCACCAGGATGAGCTCTTGCGGTGAGCATCTGTCCCCCTGGTGGTTAATGCGCATCATAGCGACCGGTCATTCAGCTGTTTGGTCAATTTGCATATTAGAGTTTTATTATATAGGATTTTATAATCTTGTTTACTGATTCCACCATGTCTGCTGTGTTTGGGTCTATTCCTATTTACTGCCTTTATTCTTCTTAATTGTAGGTTACGCTTTCTACTTCTTCACATGGTTTGTAATTATTTTTTTCTTTTTGGATACTGGAGATTGTATATATTTTGTTATTTACTTTACAGATTTTCTGTCTTTCTTTGAAGAGTGTTGACATTTGTTTCAGCTGTTATTTGTGGATCAGCTTGATCATTTTAAGGCTTGTTCTTTTACTTTTTTATAGCAAGTCTAGATTTGCCTTTACTTTACAGTTAGGTTTGCCCAATCACTAAGGTATGACCCTGCTTGGATGTTTGTTGAAATCTCTTTACTCTTGCTGTTCAGAACTCAGACTCTTTTGTGAGCTCTGGGAATTGTTAGGCTTAATACTCCCTAATAGTCGCTTGTGTAACTAAGTATAGTTTTACTTTATGCATCTACAGGATATTATTCAGAATCAGTCTTATAAGGACCCACATGCATGTTTTCGGAGTTCTCTTCCTCCCAACTTCCTCTCCTGCTCCCCAACCTCTTCTCTAAAACCTTGTATTATTACTTTCAGATGCCTCGGTGTCTCTGAACTCTGATCATTTTCTCAGCTCCTAAGTGTGTCATAGAATGCTTGATTTTTCCCTCCCTCTGCCATAACCCAGCTAGTGTCTCCAGGAAAGTAAGAGTCAATGTAGTTTTTACTCAATTGTTTTCTTTTTCTCAGGAATCACATTCCTGAGCTGCCGGTTTTCTAGTTGTTCACATTGAATAAAGGTAAGTCTGGTAACAGTTATTCTGATATGGTTAAAACAGAAGTTCTAGGCTGTCTTTTAAGATAACTAAAAGAGACCTGCTTGAATTAAAAAAGATTGTCTTTAGGATCCCAGTTCTTCCATTCACTATCTGTGATCAAAACATAGATAAATAATTCTCCTGACCTCAGTTTACTCATCTATAAATTTGAGATTAGGGTTCCTACTACTCAGGACAGTAGTAAGGATTACATGATCTAAGTTCTTCCCTTCCACTCTCCATCCCTTCCTCCCCACAGTATTCTCCAAGGGGTAGGGAATCCATAGTAAAGGCCACAAAAGCTCCCCCCTCCACCTGCCATGGTCTGCAATGAGTTTACCTTTTAGTAAGGATATATATGGAAACAAACAAATGAAGAAGATATTTCAGATAGTAAAAAAGTATACAAAGAAAAGAAAAGAGTGATGTAATCAGAGAATGACTGAGGAGAACAATCTTACAGTTGGCCACTAGGAAAGTCTTCTCTGAGAAGCTTGCCCTGGAGTTAATACCTGCGCAAAAGGAACCAGGAAAGCAATGACAGAGATAAGCACTCCAGGCAGAGGGACCAGCCATGACAAAAGCTCTGTGGTGAGATTGAGCACATTTATTATCAACCAACTGAAGGGCCTGCCTGACAGGCACAAATAAAAGAGATCAGTGGTTCAAGGTAAACCTGGAGAGACACATTGGGAGGAACCATTGCACTTGTGCTTTAGAAGTCAAAGTTAGGGGTTAAATGCCATGGAAAGCCATCAAGGACATTTGTTTTGATCTGTAAGCAGAAGGGTGATGATAAAATCAGATTTTCTGGTTTTTCAAAATCATTCCATCTCCTTTATGAAAATTTTAAGTGTTATAATTCTAAAGGTCTGTTTGATAAAATTTAAATTAATTTTACTCATATTGATTTAGTAGCTACTATATGCCATCTATTTGGGGGGAAAACAGATAAGATTTCCCTTGACTGCCTGAATCTCAAAACCTTGTTGAGAAGTCAGACTTGGGCCCAGCTGGCTGTTTCTTCACCGTTACTGAGCAGAACAAAGGAAAATCTTCCACAGGTTACACATTAATGCTAAGTCCGAAAACTTTCTATCCAGAGACAGTTTCCCATCACACCTTCCCTCTCTAGTTTATCTATGATGTGTGTCCTTCCCCATCAAGAAGAGAGGGGTCTGCCCTGGCCAGTTTGCTCAGGCTGATTAGAATGTCAGGCTTTGGACCCAAGAGTCTTGGGCCCCACTCCTAGTCAAGAGCCTATACCTGGGTTTCAGGTTCCTCAGCACTGGTAGGGGCATGTGCAGGAGGCAACCAATTGAAGAATCTCTCTCATGTCAATAACGCTCTCTCTTCCCCTTTCCCTCCCTCCCTTCCACTCTCTCTAGAAATCAAGGGAAGAAATATCATTGGGCGAGGATTATAAAACAACAGAGAGAACTGAGACCACAGAAGCTGTTTTCTATTCTTCTTATTTGACAGTTCTGATATCTTCACCTGAGCAATGATTCATCCTGAGATAGGAGAATGAGGTTTTAAATTATAAAAGAGAAAGTCTTATCGAATTAAATGAATTTTAGGCTTGAGGAATGGGCACCACCAGATAACCCTCTAAAGGCTCCAAATTAAGTATCCTGTTATAAGAACTAGAACTTGAACCATCGGGACTCTGAACATGAAGTGTTTCCATTAAAAAAAATATACACACACAGAGATACACACACACACACAGACATATAGACACATGCTGCGTCAATAGCAGGCCAATTATATTTCTCATGCATTTTTAACAGGTTGCTCTCCTGTGCCATTCTTAACTGTACACAGCATAGGCACTTAAATTAAATATACAGTTATGCCAAGGAGGAGGCAAAAGTGGAAAGCAAGAAAAATAATTGAAATAGATTATGAGAAAATTTGATAAATATTCATCAAACTAAGACTGTTTTCTAAGTAGCATAGTCCTGTCAGAGGGGCATTGTCTTAGAAATTCTAAACTAAGCTTGAATCTCCTTTAACAATTAATGTATACAGATTTATTCTTTACTATGCAGTCAAATAGACACTTTTTTTCTATCTTATTCTATATTTAATGTATTAATTATTTTAAAAATAGAAAAATTTGAAAAGTAGAAAGTATAGAAAGGGGAAAATATTACCCATATTTTAAAAGGTATAAGAATTGGCACATTTTGAAATGTAGAAAAAGAAAAAAAAATTACCATATTCCCACTACTACCTACTTTACTAGTAAATTTTCTGCATATTTCTTTCTATGTATATTTTATATATTTGGGATCATATTATATATACATTTTTGCTGCCTAATTACTTTTTCATATTTTCTCATTATATATCTCATACTTTTAAATTATTGTTATAATTGAATAATTTCCTATCATCTGGATAGAACCATTTTCATTTATAGGTTGGGATTAAAACAAGGCATTCATTAGTACTACTCCAATTTAAACTATTTGAAGAATCCAATATTATAGCAAAGGAATGAGATATAATGAGGGAGCAACTTTCAGGAGCTCCACTGCCACTTTACTGGGGTGTGAGGCAAACATAACAGCAGGCATCATTTGGTGGCAGCTACTTTATGCCTTGCGTTTGGCTAAAATCTATTTTAGCCTCAAAAATGCATATAACATGAGTACATTCCCATTTTACAGATGGAGAAACAGGATCCCAGACAATAAGACTGTTACCTAAATCATACATTGTGTAAACAGCAGAGGTGAGATTTAAGCACAGGTCGATGGGATTCTTAAACTTACCAGGTCCTAATATGGAATCATTATCAAGCTGGGTTACTGGGTTTTGGTTAAAAGAATTGAGAAAGAAAAAGTGTAGTAAATGATTTGGTGCTGGTTAAATTGAGTAAATTGATTATGTTATACATAATGGTCAATTTGGTCTCTTGAAGATAGTAAAATAATTTTGATTTTTTACATTTCTGGGCTGATTTACAATTTTAGTGTCTTCAGGGCACAGTTTTCTTGATTATGTCAAGATAGAAAATCTTGGGAAATTTAAATAGACAATAGGTCCATAGGGAAAAGCAATTCACTTTTAGTATACTTTCAATATTCTAGGAGTTTGTAAACATTAACTCACTAATTCTATACACTGCAAAGCAATTCTAATTAAACCTATTTTACAGATGAGAAAACATTCTGCAGTGTTAATTTAATTCATAAGCCCTATAATGTAGAGTTTTACTACCTGGAGGTTACTAATCTCACTGTTAGTCAAATAGTGTCTAGAATAAGTATTTGCCTTTTCATGTAGACCCCTTTTCTTCCATCTAGAAGGCAACAAGCTTGAAGGCAAAGGATCCTTTTTAAACCAGAGGATAAAATTGGAATCATTAAGCTCCAATCAACCTCATTACACTGGGCCATATTTTATAGAAAAAGAACATGAAATAGAAGGCAGATGACTAGGCCAAGGAGACACACCTCTATAAATTTCATTGCAGAGCTAGGCACATGCATTGTCCATGGACACAGACAAAAGGGTGGTGAAGGCCTGGGGTGGGGGGAGGTGGGTGGAAGGGGACTCTCAACAATACAGATAAAAAAAACCAAACACCTTGTGGCTTAAATATTGTTGTACTGTTTCATGTTATATATTGGTGATGTATGATTTCCCATTTTATCCAGGATGCTTACAGGATCAAACTGGCTAATTTCCCTAGAGATTACACTACCATTTATACCAAAAGCATGCCATAACCTAAATGCCCATCAGTAGTTAAATCTTCTAGAACCTACCTATCTCTCTCTCCCAACATTAATAAGTTGGCCAAGTTTTTCTTTTTTATAAAATAGGAGAAGGATTAAAGACAAAAAGATATTATCTTGGGTGCTTTTTAATTTTTTCAGGTAAGAAGGTCATGGCTTGGAGCAAATGCATTGAACACGTGGAATCACATCTCTACTCAATATTGGCAGCTACTGCTTGCTTAATGATAGTGGTAATTGGGCGTATATAACTAGAAGTCATTACAATAAGTAGATTGATTCTAGTTACCATCTGCATTGAGTAGAGACAGTGTAGGGGGAGGGGTAGTTCTGTGGACAACCAAAGAAAACCACTTGGAAAGAATGGTCAGAAACAATCAGTATTCACTAAGTCAGTCTGGCCATCATGTAAATATTCTAACAGCCACTTCTACAATTTTTTAATGTCTCCTAAAGTTTCCTACAACACTAGTATTCATTATTCAGAAGGTACTCTATTTTTTAAGTAGTCATTTGGTTAGTGTCAATATAGTCAGAGATTGTATTAATATAGATACTATTAACCGCTAATATTAATAAAGGCATATTATATGCCAGGCACTGTCTCTGTGCTGCCAAAGCTTGATTTTAATTTATTTTTTAACACAATTCTATTAATGATATCATTATTCCTAAATAATAAATGTGGAGGTCAAGGCTTTTGGAAACTAGCTTGCCCAAGTATACTTAGGTATTTTTACATGAGGTGTACAATATGGGCCCATGTTATAGATGAAGAAAATGAACCCTAGAGAATGCTAGTAAGTGGTAGAGTGAGGCTTCACACCCAGGCATCTGGGCTCTTGAAATTACACTATGATGCTTCTCCCAATTGGTAATCCCAGTTATCAGATGTAACTCAGCCTGATAGCACAACCCTTATCTCAACTACTGTTGGGCATGGGGGGAAATATATGGATAAAATAGCATTACTGTTTTTCTTAATAGTGAATCCTCCACAATAGCGTTAAAAAACAAACATGAAACACTTAGGGATAAATCTAATTAATTCAATTTTGTGTGCTGCCACCGTAAAAATAATTGATGAGAGAATTAAAAATAAATAAATAAATGGGGAAAATGAATTATAAAATTCAATATTATTAACAAGTCAATTTTCCCCAAATTAATCTATAAATTCAATGCAATTTCGATAAAAATTCCAGTGGGAACTTTTTAAAAGAAATTGGCAGGCTAATTATAAAATGTATATAAAAACATAAAGAACTAGACTGGCTAAAGCACTTTTGAAAAAGAAGAACAGAGTTTGAAGACTTAGCTTATCTGATTTCAGGACTTAGTATAGACCTATAGTAATTGAGACAGGGTAGTATTGTTATTAGGACAGACAAATACATCAATGGCATAGAATGGAGAGACAAAATATAGCCTTACACATATATAGCCAATTCATTTTTGAAAGGGTACAATGGTAATTTAATGGAGAAAGGATAATCTTTTCAATAAACAGTGCCAGAACATTTAGATTCACTTATACAAAAACAAAACAACAATAACAAACACAAAACCCTCACACCACATAAGAAAATGAAGTCAAAATGAATTATAGATCTACATAAAAAATAAAAAAAATTATAAAACTTCTAGAAGAAAACAGAGGACAGAATCTTTGTAATTTGGGATTAGGAAAAAATACTCATACAGGATGCAAAAAACATGAACCATAAATTTTATAAAATGATAAACTGAACTTCATCAAAATTAAAATCTTCAGTTCTTCAAAAAGACACCTTAAAACTGTGAAGACTATAAAAGACAAACAACAAGGTGGGAGAAAATATTTGCAAAACACAAATCTGTTAAAGGATCTGTATCCAGAATACACAGACTTCTTACCATCTAAACTAATAAAGGCATAATATTAAAATTAACCGTTTCTTTGGGACAGGTAAGCCACACCCACCAGCCAATCAGAGCTGCTGTATGCAAATTAGCCCAGCCAACATGGAGGCCGCCACTCATGGACCTGAGTAAACGGCAGCTTCCATTGCAGCAGGAATGAAACTGAAACTGCAGCCCACTCTGCTTATCCTGACTCAAGCAAAACATGTTTGCAACAAAATATCAATCATAGAATCCTTGGGAGCTGAAGGAAACAGTAGGCCTGGTCTGACTACTAAGGATAACATTGTCTCATTATAGAAGCGCAAGGTGAAGCAGAGAGGAGGCTTTGTTACTAGGCCTCAGGTTAAAGGAACAGAGCATCAATTATAGAAGATAAACAAACCTCAGGAACCTGCTTCCAGCCAGCCTTGCTGGGACATTGGGTCAATGGAAGCTGTGGGCAGCCTGAAATCCTGAAAGCCTGAAAGTGCCAATCAGCCCATCACCCACGCTGGCCACAACCCAATGTGGTGAGGGACATTACTGGGGGGCTTAGCCAGCCTGTAAACAGCCATCAGCCCCTCACCCAGGTTGGTCAGGCACGCCAGCAGGTGGACATCCCCAGAGGGGTCCCAGACTGTGAGAGGGCACAGGCTGGGCTGAGGGACCTCCCGAATGCACAGAGCGGCTGCAGGGCAGAAAAGCGCAGGACCCTGGACTGGTGAGTGGGAAAGAGGTGGAAGGGTTGGCAGCCTGCTTGGTGGCTCCCCAGGCCCTTTGCGAGACACTGAGGAGCGGAAAAGAGGCAATGGGGGTCGGCGGCCTGCTTGAAAGGCTTCCCAGGTCCCTTGCAGGGCACCAGGGAGCAGGAAAGCAAGGCAGCAGGATGGGGAGTGGGAAAGAGGTGGAGGCGGGGGGGTGGGTCTTGGCCTGCTTGGTGGCTGCCCAGGCCCTTTGCTTTTGGAAACCAGAGGATAAAATTTCCGGGCACCAGGGAGAGGGAAAGAGGCAGTGGGGGTCGGGGACCTGCTTGGCGGCTTCCTAGGCCCTTTGCAGGGCATCAGGGAGCAGGAAAGCAAGGCGGTGGGACGGGGAGCGGGAAAGAGGCGGTGGGGGCATCTTGGCCTGCTTGGTGGCTGCTCAGGCCCTTTGCAGGGCACCAGGGAGTGGAAAAGCAAGGCAGCAGGGTACTGGTGAGTCAGCGGGGGGTCAGCGGCCTGTTGGTGGGCTTCCCAGGCCCCTTGCAGGGCACTGGGGAGCGGGAAAGAGGCGGCGGGGAGTCTTGGCCTGCTTGGCAGCTGCCCAGGCCCTTTGCTGGGCACCAGGGAGTGGGAAAGAGGCGTCGGGGGATCGACCTGCTTGGTGGCTTCCCAGGCCCCTTGCAGGGCACCGGGGAGCAGGAAAGCAAGGCTGCAGGGGATCCGTGAGTGGGAAAGAGTTGACAGCCTGCTTGGTGGCTCCCCAGGCCCTTTGGGGGGCACTGGGGAGTGGGAAAGCAAGCTCTTGGGGGCTGGAGGCCTTCTTGGTGGCTTCCCAGGTCCCTTCCGGGGATCAGGGAGCAGGAAAAAGCTGGCCTGACCATGAGGCGGTGTTTTCCCTGCTTTCTGGTGGCTGGAGGAAGATGGGCAGTAGGCAAGCTTGGGAGGCAGGCAGCACCCAGTCCTGGCCACAGCTCAAAAAAGAGAACAACATGCAGGGGAGGGCAAGAGTCTGAGAGATCAACATAGAGGGGGTGCCTGCTCCAAGCCTTGACGGTGTGCCTGGGGGCAGGCCCCTGGCAGGTAGACACACACAAGAGGACTGCTCTGAGCCTCAGATGCGCCTGGGGGCAGGTCCCCAGTGGCAACACACACACACACACACACACACACACACACACACACACACACAAAAGGCTCCTGGCAGACTGGGGCCATCATAGGACATCCACTGAAGGGTTCCAGACTGTGAGAGGGGGCAGGCTGGGCTGAGAGACCCCCTCCCACCCCCATGCACGAATTTCATGCACCAGGCCCCTAGTTCATAAATAAGAACGCAAAATGGTAAAAGATAGAAATAGATACTTTATCAGAGAAGATATGTCAATGGCAAATAAGCACATGAAAAAATGCTCATCATTTTTCATCCTATATAATAAAGAGCTAATATGCAAATGGTATCATGTCCTTGCACCTTAGCGCCAGGGCCAGGGGACCTGAGGCCTTGCTCCCTGGGGACCTGAGGCTATGCTCCCTGCCCAGCGGGGCTTGATGGGGAAACTGAGACTGTGTCCCCCACCCTGGTGCTGAAACCAAGGGACCTGAGGCCATGTCCACTGCCTGGTGAGGCTTGACAGGGTATCTGAGGCTGTGCCCCCTATCCGGTGTGGAGGGGGACCTAAGGCTGTGCCCCCCCCATCTGGTGCTGGGCCAGGGGACCTGAGACTGGGCCCCCCTGCCCTGCGGGGTTTATTGGGGGTGTGGCTGGACAGGTCTGAGTCTTGTGAGATTTCGAGATGCTCATGGGTGGGCAGGGACTTGACTCTGGTCCCACGGTGTGCCCCAGACTCTGACAGGAGGGAGATTTTCATATACATTTTACTAATTCTCTTTCATCTCTGACACTTCCACTGTAAAGAAAGGGCAAATAGCAATATTAAAACATTTCCTCTAGTTAATTCCCTTTTAATGTGCATGAATTTCATGCACTGGGCCACTAGTAAGGGAAATAATAATTAAATCACCCTTAGGTACCACCTGTCATTTAAAAGAATGGCTATGTTACAACAGCAAAACTAATGATCATAATAATATCAAGTGATGGACAAACTACGGACCAAGTGAAATTCTCATATATATTTTGTGGGAAGCAAATGTTACAGTCACTTTGGGAAACATGTTAAGCAGTTTTTTATAAAGCTAAATATATACTTAACTGATGATCCAGCAATCCTGCCATAGGTATTTACCAGAGGGAAATGAAAACATATGTCCACACAGAGACTTGGACATGAATATTTATAGTAACTTTAAGTAGAAATAACACGGGTCCATCACCTAGGAGATGAATTTAAAAAAGCAATGGAGACTTTTATATGATGGAATACCACTCAGCAATAAGAATGAGCCAATTGCTTGTGTGTAACAACATGGATACTTTAAAAAGCTTTCTGTATGCTAAGTAAAAGAAGCCAGACACACAAGGCTACACCCTGTATGATTCCATTTGTAGGAGACTTTACAAAGGGCAAAATTGTAGAGACAGAAAGCAGACGAGTGGTTGACAAAGATTAGGTAGAGAGAGTACTGAGGACACAGGAGTATGAAGGACCTCTGTGGGTGATAGAAATAGTCTACATATTGATTTTCTTTTTAAATCCTTACCCAAGGTTATTTTTTACATTGATTTTTAGAGGGAATAGAGGGGAGAGGAGAGAGAGAGAGAGAGAGAGAGAGAGAGAGAGAGAGAGAGAGAGAGAGAGAAACATTGATGTTAAGAAAGACTTGTCAACTGGCCGACTGGCCAGCTACCCTCTACACAAGGCTGGGGATTGAACCTGAAAACCAGGTACATGCCCTTGACCAGAAATCAAACCCAAGACCCTTTGGTTCATGGGCTGAAGCTCTAACTGCTGAGACCCAACAACCAGGGTTACATATTGATTTTGGTGGTAGTCACATAACTGTACCCATGTGTCATAACTATTCAAACTTTACATCCAGTAAGGGGACATTGCTTTCTGCATGTAAATTATACCCTAGGAAACCTGTCTTAAATCTAAGAAACAAAACAGAAGCACCTAGAGAGCTAATTGAAATAGGTTGCTTTACCCCCAGATTTTCTGATTTTGTCTGAGGTCAGAGGAGTAGGAGCAGGTGAGACTTTGAATTTTTAACAGATCTCCAGGTGATGTGGAGATTGCTAGTTGGGGGACCCTACTCTGAGAACCGCTGTCCTAAATAATATGGGGGGTGCTCAGTACATGGAATCGAAATAGGCTCTCCTGCTGTAGGCTATTTGTTCCTTACAAACACATTGGTCTCTTACGCTGGTCCCTTGGGCCTTCTCCATTCAGCCAATAATGCCACCAGATGTAGTCACCTGAGGGCTTTGCCTTGTCCCCTGCAGTTCTCTAAGGCTGTGTCCTGGGGAGTGCCATTCCCTCATTGCCACTGTCTAGTGGAGTCTAGTCACAGGAGCAGCCCAGCCGAAAGTCTCTCTGGCTGCCTCATGGTTCTTCCTGCTCTTTTCTCTATGCAAGAAAGGCTCCTGTGTCTCCCCACCACCCATGCTCCCCACCTCTATTTCCCTGATTAAGAGAGTGGTCCTGTGGATGGACTTCGGGGTCACACAAATCTAATTTGAATGCCAACTCTGCAATTTAAAACTATGTGTAACTAGAGAGAGCCTACTTTATCTTCTCTGAGCCAGATTTCTTCACTTTGAGGATGATGATAAATTTTACTCCATAGGGCTAACACATTTATGTTGTAAGTATATATAACCAGATATTGATTGAGACTCTTCATTTTGTCTCAGAATTGGCAGGTGAAACCCAAACCTGAGACAAAAGAATCTGTGTCCAAAGACTGCCATGAATAAGTGAGACCAGTTATTTACCTTCAGACTTAGGACAAAGCAGCAAAACTGACTTTGCCATCTTCTTCCCCCCTCCACCCCCCGCAACCATTACCACCTTCTCTCTCCTTCACTATGACAAAGCAAAACAAAAATTCAGAGAGAGCTGAGAAGTAGTCACTAGAGGCCTTGGGAGAGGGTAGAGCTTGGCTCTGAAGCTTTTCCTTCACCTCCCTGGGCGACCACCTGCCTGTCCCCAAGCAAGGTAGAGAATGTGCCAAGAACATCCTTCAAAGAGATGGGTGCCTGCAAGGGAGAAGACTTGAATTTTTCTGTTTAGATGGCTCATTGTACAGCAGACCCACCGGGCTTCTTCTGTTGCCCATGTGAGAAGAAGGAAAAGAGAATTAGGATCAATGATAGGGAGAAAGGAGCGTTCCTACATCATCCCTTGCTCTTATGATTAGATGTAGTAAAGGTGAATGATTTACTGTGGGTCAAAGGTCATGGACATTGTCTTGATTGCTGACTAAGAGGATTTCTCACCAGGCAAGGGTCTCAATAGCAAGAGTTTTTGGTGCAGCCTGCTAGGGCGTACCATGTAGGTCAAACAGTGCTCAGTCTACTGCTTTGGGCCCTCTCAGGGCCCACATATAAAGGAGGTGCTGAGGGACAGTGATGGTTCCCAGGGAATCAGCAACAACCAACCAGTAGGGAACGGCTACTATTAAGGGCCAGTAATAAATTAATGTTTGCTCCTCCAGCCCCTGACATCAGAGACGAGCACTGGAAATGGGGAGAAACGTATCTGAGAGCCAGCCAAAATGCCTTTCTCCAGCATGTTCACTAAACCACAATTCTTATAGCACTGAGGTGGGCCTCATAGGAAATCGGTATGAGGATAGAGGTGTACGTTGGATGAGCATTCAATACCAGAAAATGCTGTGAACTTTATGAATTCTGCCCAACATATCACTAAGGAATGAGAAAAGGAGATTTATAAGTATGTTGCAAGCAGTTAATAGAGGGAAATACCAAGTTTATACATAACTAAGTTTGGACTCCTTAATGAATTAGTTATATCCTATATAATAAAAGGGTAATATGCAATTTGACTCTAACAGCAGAAAAACTGGCAATGACTGGTCACAATGACACACACTGACCACCAGGGGGCAGACGCTCAATGCAGGAGCTGCCCCTGGTAGTCAGTGCACTCCCACAGGAGGAGCTCAGCTCAGCCATAAGCCAGGCTGATGGCTGCCCGTACAGCAGTGGTGGTAGGAGTCTCTCCTGCCTCCTCAGCAGCTCTAAGGATGTCCAATTGCAGCTTAGGCCTGCTCCCTGCTGGCAAGTGGACATCCCCTGAGGGCTCTCAGGCTGTCAGAGAGATATCTGACTGCCAGCTTAGGCCCGATCGGCCAGGGAGCAGGCCTAAGCCAGCAGGTGGACATCCCCTGAGGGTTCCCAGACTGCTAGAGGGCACAGGCTGGGCTGAGGGACCCCCCGAGTGCACAAATTTTTGTACACTGGGCCTCTAGTATCTTTATAAAGATCTGGTACACTTTGCTACACACGCTCACAGATGCTTCCATACATAAACTTGTGTGTATATTTATAGCATGTTAGATGTGCTATTAGGAACAATAGAGATAACAATATTGATGATAATAGTACTGTAAAGAAAAGTACGCCATTTTTATTCTACCCAGTACTGATCTGCAGTCATCTTGCAAAGTCTTGGAAAAATAGAGATTAATTAGGCAAATATCTACCCTCAAGTAGCTTATAACCTATTAAGGATGGTCATACTTATAAAAAACATACAGAAAAATATCAAATGAAGCATCCTATACAAAAGAAGAACCTACATTTTTGTATTAAAAATTTCTGGGAATTTTTAAATTCTCACTATGCCACAGGCCCTGTGTAAAACTGGACATTGATTATCTTGTTTCTCACAATATATAACCTCTCTTCTACTTTCTCTTGCTATCCTTTTTTTTGTGAGCTACCATTATTTGCATTCCTATCAGCTACCAGGTTTGATTAATTCTTTATGTAACTGTATAAGAACGTGACTATTTCATTGGTATGAAGTGAAAATAACATAGATTTTATAATCAGATAGACTGAAGTTCAAATCCTGGGTTTGCTACTTACCATATGAACTTGGACAGTGAATAAACCTCTCTGACCCTCAATTTTCTTATCATAACACCTACCTTGCAGGGTATGATGTGAAATCAATGTGATAACATATGTAAAGCACCTACTGCAGTGCCCAGCATGTAATCTGTTTTCAGCAAACATTTGATCCTCATCTCCTGCACAAAAGGGGAGCAGTTCATTGAGTGCATGAGACCTGGGCTCCTGACCTTCATCTTCCCCTCACCACTGAAAGTCCAGACATCCAACTTAGAATGTACCTTTCATGTCTCTCCAACTAATCACTCCAGGCTTGACTATGACTCTCGCAATCTTTGAGCATGCTTAATCAACTTCCTCTTGTCATGATTCACCTTTATTTTTTCCAAGTGCTCATCTCTCTCCTCTAGAATGGAATTTATGCTCACCCCTAGCATTCATCTCCCAACCACACCTGTTAACAATTAAAGGAGTGTCTACTTCTCCTTGTCAATAAATTGCATTAGGCAGACTCTGGAGACCCCAACAAGCTTTCCTTTGATGATTAGTTAGACATGTTCTTGCAAAACACATTATTTATCTCTATCCCTTCTCTTCCCCTCTCTTCTCACCTTAGCATTCCCTTATCAACTTAATTTTGTCCCTTAAAATTATTCTAATTTCTCACCAAGCTATGTGAATAGCTTGGATAATGTGCAAGTTTCTGTTGTTTTCAATGACTTGTCCTTTTATTTCTCTTTTATTTCTCTGACACATTTACAAGGTGAGGCAAAAGTAGATTTACAGTTGTTCATATAGAAAATAATGCAATAATTAATCTAACCTAATAAAAGAGAAACATGCAAATTGATCACACCTCCGCTACACCCAAGCCATGCCCACCAGCCAACCAGATTGACTATATGCAAATTAACCCAACCAAGATGTGGCCAGCAGCCATGGAGCTGGATCAAGCAGGAGCCTTGGTTGCCCCAGTGATAGAGGAAGCCAAGCTTTCCGCCTGCCCTGGCAGACTGTGGCCTCTGCTCAAGGCAATAAAGTTTAAATTATAGAAGATAAATAAATCCCAGATACCTGCTTCCAGCCAGCCTTGCTGGGAGCTTGGATTGCTGGGGGCTGCGGCCAGCCTGCAAACATCCATCAGCCTCTCACCCAGGATGGCCACACACTCATGGGGTGAGGGTCCCTACTGGGGGGTGTGGCTAGCCTGAAAACAGCCATCAGCCCCTCACCCAGGCTGGCCAGCCATCCCAGAAGGACCTCCCTCCCTGAAGGGGTTGTGGCCAGCCTGCAAACAGCCATCTGCCACTGAGCCAGACTGGCCAGGCACTCCAGCAGGGACCCTTACCCTGAAGAGTGTGTAGCCAGTCTGAAAACAGCCCTCAACCCCTCACCCAGGCTGACCAGGCACCCCAGCAGGACCCCCACCCTGATCCGGGACACCCTTCAGGGCAAACCAGCCGATCCCCACCCATGCACCAGGCCTCTATCCTATATAATAAAAGGGTAATATGGAAATTGACCCTAATAGCAGAAAAACTGGGAATGACTGGTCACCATGACACACACTGACCACCAGGAAGCAGACGTTCAATGCAGGAGCTTCCCCTTGGTGTTCAGTGTGTTCCCACAGGGGAACTCTGCTCAGCCACAAATGAGGATGATGGCTGCCAGTACAGTAGTGGTGGTGGGAACCTCTTCCACCTCCTCAGCAGCTCTAAGGTGTCCGACTGCAGCTTAGGCCTGCTCCCCGCTGGCAAGTGGACATCCCCTGAGTGCTCCTGGGCTGCCAGAGGGATGTCTGACTGTCAGTTTAGGCCCAATCCCCCGGGGAGCAGGCCTAAACCAGCAAGTGAACATTCCCTGATGGGGTCCCAGACTGTGAGAGGGCACAGGCTGGGCTGAGGGACCCCCATGAGTGCACACATTTTTGTGCACTGGCCCTCTAGTAAATAATAATACAAGAATAAACTGTGATTCATATACTCACAACTGTAGACCTACTTTTGCCCCACCCTATATGTATGCTTGTCAGACTTACTACTAGATGACACCAGGATTTCCAGTTACACATCCTTATATCTTTGAGGACCTTTCTTTCTATTTGCCCTTTTATATTATCTCTTTACAGCTCTTCTTCCATTGGGCAAATCCTAAGACTTTATTTGCTGAAATATTTTTTAGACTCCAAAGCAGTGACAATACAGTTAGGCTGTCATTTTGCTATAAGCTGCCAAAAAACAAATGGTCATTGGTCAATTTCATGAACTTGACTCAACTCTTCCTCCCCTACCGAGGTGTCCTTTGCTGCAAGTTTTCTTAAACACCTGGGCCCAGGCAACAACTCTTTTCTCTCTGCTCTTGTGCAAATCTCATTTGCTCTTTCCCTATAGTTCCTTTCACATCCTATTAGATTATTTTATGCAACTGTCTTTTCCAATAAATGAATACTCATCTAGATAGCAGGGATTTTTTTTTAAGTAAACCAGAGTGACATTTATTGAAATACACTTCAGGAGAGGAGCAGGCCAGCTGAGAGAAACAATGGCAAGCAGGGATTGCTTTTTAATTTATGTACTCCTAGCTTCCAGCCAGGTGCCTTGCACTTAATAGGTGTTTAATAAATATTCTTTATATGCTAGTAAGGTTTAATATACAGTAAAGGATTAATAACATCACAAAATTATGTTAGATTTATCAGATATGTAACTATTTTTATAGTCTAAGTAAATATTTTTTAACAATTGATTTTAAAAAATAACATGTTTCCAAATAGCTAGAATTCCAGTTTAGAAATTTCTTAGCTGGACTATTAACTTCATGATCTTTAATTTCATTGTCTGTGAAATGAATATGAATTGCATTGCTGAATAAGATTTTAAAGATTACAAAGCTAATCTTCTCAATTTTTACATGAGGAACCTAAAGTTCCAAATGGGGAATAATCTTACCTACATTTGGCTTTGGGGCCCACAATCTGAACTGAGTGATTGGTATTTGGCATGGACTTGCTGATGAATTCATTACACAATTTTAGTCATTCAATTATAATGTCTATGCAGCAGCCCTTACGTATAAAACAGCCTTAAGCAGGCAGAAACACTAAATGAATAGGATATTCTTCCTAGATGCAGATCTTGCAGTCTTCAGATTTGTGACAAGTTTTCTCTTATGACCTTGGCATACTTGGCATACTTTCCCTCAGATACCTGGAAATAAGGGACTGTTGCCTCACAGGAATGGCTGATGATTAATAAGGTAAATTTTTTCATAATGTAGTGAAGTCCTCAAAAGAAGGTGTAATAGGAATGTTGAACCAAGGAGTGAGCATGGAAGTGAGAAGAAAGCCATGAAGAAGAGACAGTGGCTCTTGAGTGACAATGCCAATGGATGTCACAGGCCATGATTTGCTCTAGTCCTGTGCTGCTGTTGACAGCATGAAACTTCCAGGGAGTCTCAGGCCACCAATGCTTTGGCCAACAGTAACTGAGGCTGCAGAAAAGCAGGAGGTTAGCATGGTGGCTAAGCTGTACCAGAACTCAGAGAGAGAGAAAAACCAGTGTTTGACTTCTAACTTCCTGTGAATACCTGGGTGAATTTCACCATGCACCAAAACCTCAGCTTCCTTTTCCCATAAAACAATAATAGTGAACCCCCCCTTCTAAAGTTGTTGTGAGAATTATATGAGAAAATGATTTAAAATCACTAGGCAATTAGTGAGAGCATTCAGCTCCCAAAGGAGATAGCCTCTGAAATGGATCATATGGTCTTCAGAGTGCCCCATAACCAGCAACCCAGTTCTAAATCCAAAGTGATTTCCTATTTGTTAGGGCTCAGCATCCATCTTGATGTCCTGAGTTTACTCTATGATATTGGATCCTGCTTGAACCATAAACCTAACCTCTGGCCTTTATTTCAAATGCAAGATGGTCCACCTAGGACTGGCTGCATCCCAGTTCCTCTCATCCCCAGGAACCTGTGATTTTAGCTACTGGTTGGTTGCTCCCATTACAATCCAGTTTCCTGTCAACATCAGAGAGCAAAAGGAAATCAAAACTGCCTTTGGTGGTAGCAGACAGATCCACATTGGCAGAAGGGCCAAACTCTAGTAGGGGCACAAGGTCCATTGTAATCGGGCTCCTGGCTGCCTCTCTGATATCAGCTACTTTAACACACCCTTCAATTTTTTATTTCATCCATGTTGTAACTTTTTTTTATTGTAACAGTGCCATGTCCTTTCAGACCTCTCTGCTTGAGTACATGCTCTTCTCTCTTCTCTGGATGCTCTACATTTTTGTCAGATAAAAACATTACTCATGTCACAAGCCCCATCTTTGGCACTAGTTTCTCTTCAATGTCTTCCCTGACCCTTTTGGTCAGAGTAGGGCAGTTCTTGCCCTTTGTCTCCATTGTATATCTTATCTAATAAACAGGAAATATGATAATTGACCATCATGTCCTAACAAATGGTGGCACCCACAGCCAATAAAGAAGGGATATGCTAATTGACTGCCATGCCCTCATAAGATGGTGGCACCCATAGCCACAAGATGGTGGTGCCCAGTCCCCTCAATCCTTGCTTCATCCAGCTGGAGTCTCTCAGTCCCCTCAGCCCCACCTCATCCAGCCTCAGTTCCCCAATCCCCTCAGCCCTGCAGAGGAAGAGAGTTGGGGGAGATCGGGAAGGCAGGGGAGGGCAGTTGGGGTGATTATGCCAGCAGGGGAGCAGTTAGGTGTCAATCAGGCTAGCAGGGGAAGGTTAGGGGGCTATCAGGCTGGCAGGCAGAGTGGTTAGGGACAATCAGGTAGGCAGACAGATGAGTGGTTAGAAGCCAGCAGTCCCAGATTGTGAGAGGATGTCTGACTGCCAGTTTAGGACATCCCTAAACCGGTAGTCAGACATCCCCTGAGGGATCCCAGATTGAAGAGGGTGCAGGCTGGACCTCCCCATGCACAAGTTTCATGTACCAGGCCTCTAGTATGCATATAAGTCTTACATGACACCACATTAGTTTATTATTTTATTCTCTGTAAATGTTGTTTCCCAGCCTTCACTCCCCTCTCAGATTGCAAGCCCTTAGAGAGTGTGACTATGCTTTATTTATAATCTGTATCCCTAGCACACAGCACAATTTGTCTGGCTCCTAGTAGGTGTTCAAAATGTTTGCTGCTTTGATGAATGAAGTCAGTTTCCATGACAGAGTTCTCACTTTAATGTGGTTTCCTCCCATCATGACTCATGGCTATAGATATCTGAATTATGGCAAGCAGTGCTCAAGCAGAAATCAGGACCTTAAGGGACCACAGTCACTTGACCTAATAATGGTCCTTATGGGAAGATCACATGTTTGCCGGGGCATGTAGCACCAGAATGTAACTATCCATCCATCCAGTCAGCTTAATCAACCCTAATGGTCAATGGAATGACCCATGTCATAGCTTGACTCTCTCCCATCCATCAGAGTTATTGATTAAGGTGGCAGTGTTAACATGTGCTTTACAGAAAACAAGTAATTCAGGAGACCACTGACAAAAATGGTTCTACAGCCAAATCAGGTGGGAAATGTAATACATTTTATTTCCCTCTAGGAGAAATAAACATAATTTACCACATCGAAGTTTCTAAAAAATTACCAGTAAAGACATCTACTTAATTTGCTTAATCCAGTGTTTTCCATACTTAAATAACCATTGGATTTCATTTTCCTTGTTACACCTGTTTACATCCAAGTGAGCTAGTGTTCTGCCAAATGTGCTTTGGGAAGTGCTAGATTAAGGAGCACCTTTGGACACTGAGGAAGCAACCTTAAGGAGGGGATTTCTAGATAAAGAAGCATAGAAATGGATACACAGGTAGAGGGTAGCAAGATATAAATACAAAAGATGTATAATTATTATAAATGTATTCTTCATTTTCCTCTTAGAACTCTGGTATGGCATAATCCTGAGCAAACACCCTGAAAGGCTTTTCCACTTACCCAGTTAAACTGACTTTTTATTTTCTTTATACCCTACAAAATAGAATCATCCATGAAATATAATGCTGGATATACGTAATATACATATGTATTTCAATAAATGACATACTAAGGAAAATGCTGATTTCATATTCAGAATATAAAATGCAAGTCTAATCCTTCCTTATCACTTATAGCTATAATCCTGGAAAAATAATTTACCTTCTTGAATCATCAGTTTCTTAGTCAGTACAGTGGGAAAAATGATTCATGCACTGGCACAGTCACAGAATTATTGAAAGAATTTAATATCAACAATATTTAAAGTGCTTTAATATAAAAAAATAGCTAAATAAATAAGGTATCTTTATATGTACACATGCTTAACTCACTTTAGAGTTCGTGTGTCCAGATAAAATGTAATTTTTTCTAAGTTTATTCAGGGCTCCCTCTCAAACTCTTACATGATGGTTGGCAGAGAAAATACAATCTGAGTCAAACTAAATGTCCAATTAAGTTCAAGTTCATTCAAATTCAATGATTTAAGCCATTTTTGGTGTTGCCCAGTATCTCTGATTTTTAAAAATGATAATGTTCCATTTTTCATATGGTCTCTGCCTCCCTCTGTTTCTCCCTTACAATGGTGTCCAGATGCACATGGGGATGCCATGGCTGATAAGCCCTGGAGAAGGCAAAGGGGAGTTGGGATCATCAGGTATGTCATCACTGCACATTTTGGTTTCTGAGGCCATGTCCTTTGATTCCTTGATTCTGCTTGCCTCTTATCACTGTGGTTGGTGTGAGTCATAGTCTGATCTCTCCCTTGGCCTAGTCTAAGCCTGGTTGCTCTATCTTCAGTTCCCACTGGTTTCAGATCCTTGATTCTATGTCATTTCCTGCATCCAGCCCATCAATTATTCTTCTTCCAGCCTGATGTGGGGTTCCCTGTCTGCTGAGTTCAATGATAAGCAATGTGGCTTCCCCTTAGATATCTCTCTACCTGGTCACATTGTGCTCCACTATAGATTCAAGTAGGCAGCCCAAAAGGTTTTCTCTTTGTAGAGCCCTAAAAAATGAATGGGAATAACAGCTTTCTGCCCTCAATGTCACCTATATTTGCCCAATGCAGCTTCTGGCTTTGGCTTGAAGAGAATATCAGAACGCAACTGCCCACCTTGTTTCTCTTTTCCTTACAAAAAACTCTCTATGTTATAGAAAGGCTTTTATTGTATCTTCCCTTAGTTAAATCCTCCCACCAATGAGCTCTAGTGTCTGTTCTCTCATATTCTCAGAGCTGAGTCCTCCAGATTCAGGCCTAAATAGGGGGAAAGAAGGAGAAGGAAGAGATTTGGGAATTTCTCTCTGAAGACAATAAGCTGGTCTGTAAACCTCCTATCTTGTTGTGTAATCCTATTTTGCAAGTCAGCAGATCCATAATATGCCTTTCCTTTTTATGTTTTTCTATAATACATTTGATCCAATCAGCTCAAACAGGGGTGTGCTTTGTCCACTTAGGACACCACTACACTTACTTTTATTTGATTAGAAACCTCAAAACACTTTTTAAATCCTCACCCAAGGATATACTTTTTAATTGGTTTGAGAGAGAGAGAAGAGAGAGAGAGAGAGAGAGAGAGAGAGAGAGAGAGAGAGATCAGTGTGAGAGAGAAACATCGATTAGTTCCCTCCTGTATGTGCCCCGACCAGGGATTGAACCTATAATCTGGGTATGTACCCTGACTCAATGGAACCCATCACCTTTCAGTGTACGGATGGTGCTCCAACCAACTGAGCCACACCAGCCAGGGATCAAAACACTTCTAGCTTAACATAAAAGCAACTATAAGAACACATTACAGACACCAAAAAATCTTGAAATCCAAAGACCCCTGATTCTTACTTCAGTGATAGTAATCATTCTTTATGTGTATTAATAAAGGTTACAATTTTCAAACTAGAAAGAACACAGGAATGAGTTCTTTATTCAAGTCAACAGCATACAAGGACAGTTTGCATGGCCTGAGATAAGTTACATAACCCTTTCGATGCTTACATTTCTAATCTGAACTGGGAATAAACATATCTAAAATGTTGCATAGAGTTTTCACAAAGATTAAATGCCATTGGTTTATACAGAAAATTATAAATGGCCATACATGGGTTAATTATTGTTTTCTAGTTAGAGCCTCACAGAAGACTATGATGATTGCAATCGTCACTTATGGTATGCTTAGCATATGCCAAGGAGTATGCTTAGGGTTTCATGCAGATTAGATCATTAAATCTTTGCAACTCTATGTGAAGTAAATACTTTTCTTCTTCCATCTTGCAGATGAGGAAACCAAGGCACAAAGAAGCTAAATAGTTGGTTCCAGGTCACCTAGCAATGAGTGATAGATCCAATATTCAAACTTCAATACCTGCCTTCACAGTTTGAGCTCTTACCCCCACTGTGCAGTAGGGTCTCCTGCCCTGCAAAGTGGAAGGCCAAAGATGTGATGATGGTCATACCCATCTCATTGCCAAGGAAAACAAAACAGAGAGCTGTGGTAACTAGCTCAAAACCACACAGCAAGTTAAGGGCAAATCCAAATGGAGAATGAGGGAACGTGATTTCTGGTCAGTAGGCAGCTTTCCAGGGCACCTGACTTGCCTGCTTCTGAGGGTCAGGGAGCCAAAGACAGACAGCCTCAGGCATTTTATCTTCTATGCATGTTCTGCCAAACATCTTCTCAGAAGTCTCAAGGTCCAGAGGAGAGAAGTGCAAGAGCCTCACACTCCTCCCACCAAGATGCCAATTCAGCTGCAATTAGTCTTGTTAAAGGAAGTTGGCCATTTCATGTCAAGGCACATTACATTCATGCAGTCTCACCTCTCTCTCTGCTGGAAAAACAAGGCAACTTATTCATTTTAGCAGCTTTTCCTTTCCTGCCGAAAATGAGTCCTCTGATGACATAGTGCAGGAAGATGGGAAATCTTCACTGTGGGTTAACATACATCCAAAGCAGCATTTCACCCATCTGGGCTCACTTTCAAGAACTGTCTGTGTGGATTTGGGAACAGTATGGTTTTGCAACTGTAAATAAGGGATCTTATGTTCCTCCTGTTGTCACTGGGTGTGACAGAAAGGGGAAATGTGACTTCAGGGAAGGTATTACATATGCCTTCATGAGCATAATGAAACATTTATTTTTGTCAGTTGAAGAAGCTCCTCTCAGAAGATCACCAGCTGTCATATTAAAAATACTCAATGTAATGTAATGTAATGGGTAAGAGGATGAACTCCTCATTGTTGGTTCTCAAGTTCAAGTCCTGCATCAATCACGTGCTAGCTCTGTGACCTTGAGCCAGTTACATAACCTCTCTGAATGAGTTTCCTTGGTGAAAAAATGAAGATATAGTTTTATCATAAGGTTTATGTGTGGATGTGATGAGGTTTAAGGAATGGAAAATCCTTGGTACAGTGGAGTAGGTCAGGTAGAACAGTTATTAGAGCAGGTGGGGAGGGATTTCCTCATATCCTCAGACCCCAGCTATGAATGGACTCCTTTGCTCTAGAGAAGCTGGGCTGCTGTCATAACAGCATTTCAGTCTGGCCCTGAAAACACTTTAATGTTGAGGGCATAGCCCTGGTTTTTTTCCCCAGGAGATTAAACTGGTCATCAAATAGATGATAGATCAGAATTAGTGTCGGCAAGCTACAACCCATAGACCAACTCTGACTCACCATCTGTTTAGTCTGCAAGCTAAGAATGTTTTTCACACTTTAATTAATTAAATAATGAATTAATCAATTTTATTATTTATAATTGAGGTATAACATATTTTGATATTTATATCAATTACAAAATAACCACCCCCAAAAATCTAGTTATCATCTGTCAGCACATAAGTTACATAATTAGTTTTCTTGCAATGAGAACTTTGAAGATTTACCCTCTTAGCAACTTTCAAATGTGCAATATAGTTTGTTAACTATCATCATCTTGCTGTACATTACATTCCCAGAACTTACATTATAACTTTGATTTTGTCCTTTTAAAAAAATTCTTTATTGTTTAAAGTATTACATAATTCTCCTTCCCACCCCCTCATTGACCTCTCCCCAACTGCCCTCATCCCCTAGCATATGTCCTCACCTCCTACTATCTGTATCCATTGGTTATGCTCATATGCATGTATACAAGTCATTTGGTTACTTTTTGACTAATTTCACCTATTTTGCCTACCTGGTTTTTACATTTTTTTAGATGGTTAGAAAGAAAAATCAAAAGAACAGTATTTCATGACAATGTGAAAATTACATAAAATTCAAATTTTAGAGTTTACAGGTAGATATAAACCTTTATTCTGAACACGGCCACATTCATTTGTTCATTTATTTATAGCCACTTTTTCTATTGTGGCAGAATTTGAGTAGTTATGACAGAGATTGTATGACCCATAAAGCCAAAAATATTTACATTAAGTCCTCAATATCATCAAAACGATGTATAATGAAACCAATTTTACCATAGGCTAATTGATATAAATAATAGTTAAGTTCCTACAACCTTTCATCACTATTATAAGGAAACAATATGGAAAGAAACAACATTATTTGAGGACCCCTGTACTATCTGACCTTTCACAGAAAATGTTTGCTGGTCCCCAGATAGAAGGTTGGAACAGTAGATAGGAGCCAGATTGGGATGCCAATGCTAATATAAAAACTACCATCCACTGTACATTTACTATCTGCCATGCTTTCCATTTGTATAATCATGTTTAATACTCAGGACGAACTACCACCTAAGTAACTTGGTCAAGGTTATGTAAGAAGGACAAGGCAAAGGCATGATCTGAACCCTTCCTGATGCTTAATCATTAGGTTTACTGCCTTTGACAGTCACATGAAAAATGGTGGGGAATGGAAGAAAGGGAGACATTCAAGAGGTATATTGGAGATAAAATCAGCATGACTCTGAGGGCTTTTGATGGCAGGGACAGGATAAAGTCAGAGAAGAAAAAAATTCTAAAGTCTAGGTGCCTGTGACCAGTCAAACACATTGCTTTCAAGGCTCCAAGTTTGAGCTTCACATGAACTCCTTGTGTTAATGTTCTGTCATCGCTCTTGATCTGGTAATTGTGCCACTTGGGCTCCCAAGCACTAAAATTAAATCTGGAAATTTGTCATACACCTTCCCCACGCGATGGTAACACAGAAGGTTTGAGCTCCAACAGTCAAAACGAATTACTCAGCGAGTTCATTTGTCACAAGAAGGTAATTGGGGTTTAAGCTACAGTCTCAGGAAGAAATATATCACATCGCATGATTACTTGCCTTAATGGCAACTTATGTCTAATTTTCATCCCCACCCCAACTCCTTTACATCAGTTCCAGGGGCCTGATAGCAATATAATTTGGCTCTGTCCTGCTGCGTACCTGAAATATCAGGCCTCAGCTGAGACCAGAACTGCCCTTAAAGAAGGACGATCCCCCAGCTCTGGTTTTAGGGATTTTCAGAGAGTCATTTATTCTTTCATAGACAACCATTTACTAAGACCATATTCCATGTCAGGTCCAAAATTGATGCTAGCAATCCGAAGGAAAATAAATCACATCCCTACAGATACAGTAGTGATTCTAGCATTTGGTTTTCAATAGGATCAGGAGATCCCACACATATCAAAACACAACCCCTCACCCCCAATCCCTCAACCAAGACATGCGACATTCCTCTGTACCTTCCACTCATTTGTGTCTGAATACACTAACATTTTTGATCGGTAAATCTATAAAAAAAATCACACTGAACTGTAGGTAATGGAGAGAACAAGAAGACCTGCATTTATTTCCGATTCTGATATGAATTGTTCCTTGCCTTATCTGGACCTTTGATGATGATTGGGTTGGTCATAAAAAATACTGGTAAAGGTAGAGATGTTCAGTTGAATTGGGAGAGGCCAAAAGAGGGCTAGAGTACCAGAGTCTCCCTTTTTTCTCATCCTTCCCCCTTCATTAAAGAACACCATGCAATACAGTCTAATGTCTTGGGAAAAAAAGGAAACTATTTATATTCGAAATGGACTTTTAGAGAAGTAAACTGGATAAAGTCATTTACAGCTTCATCCTTCTCTTTAACTGCACGAAGCCCATCCGTGAAGCAGGACAAAGAGCTGCATCCCTCAGAGCTGAGCCTGTGTGTCTGATGTGCCCAGATGAGGCCCTCTCTCTCCCACAATGGGCTCTGCAGAATATTCCAAGAGCATTTCTCACTTGCCACATGTTGGGCTATCATGGTCACATCTTTCTGGTTCAAATAACACTGCGAGTCATTTCCTTGAATTCATTCTTGAACAAGCTGGGGAAATAGCTTTCTAATAGAAATCAAGCCATAGTACAAAAAGCACAATCCTAACATGTGAACGCTCACTGGGAGCCACACAGTTCCTAAGGAGTCTCCAACTCGGAACACTGCATTCTCTGCCTTAAGACTCACAATGGGAGATTAGACAGGTGGGAAGGCAGTTAGTTATCTAACCTATATTGTCCCTTTGGTAGAAAGACCAAGAGGGAGATACTTCTACTGCTACAACAGGCCCTTCTATAACCCTGGGCATCAGCTTCCTGTCTCAGAGGAGTTTCTAAGAGGAAGATACAGAGACACAGGACACAAAATTTTAAATAGAGACCAACAGCTTAAAACGAAGCAGGAAGAACAGGATTGGATAGAGGGAGAAGTTGAACTGTGAGGCGGGCCCAACAGTCTGTCCATCCTGGTAGAGAGCTGTAGTGTGAATATTATCTGTCAAGGTTGTCCTGGATTGGACCTAAATGGCCTGACCTTTATATGCCTCCTGCTTTCCTGCTTCTCTCAGTCACTAGATGGGAGCTGCTGATTAGAGCATGACTGGGACAAAGTGGTCTCTGCAAGTAAGGCAGGTCCTAAAGATGCTGACAGCTGGAGGCTGCCTGCTGACCTCACTCCATACCCTTCCTTGAAAGGATGCCTAAGCTGTCCACAAGACCCAACTCTAAAATTGATGGCACAGGAGGGTGATCAAGGAGAGTTTAGATTAGGTACAATTTACAAGGGTGCTTTACTATAACTTGTAAATTGAAGAAGCCTGTACCCATAAGCCTCAAGGACAAAGTGGCACTTGCCAAAACCTAGCATGAACTGCAGCAGTGACTGTAACTATAGAAGGAAGCCTCTTTGTGTGGGCTGTGGCATTAGGCAGAGGACACAGAAACTGTCAACCAGTAGCCTGGAAGGGAGGGAGCTAGGGAATAAAAGGTTCTCACCTTGTCCTCCTTCCTTCTCCCCCGCTGTGTGTGCCTAGCAGTGCAGGAATGCAAACAGAAGTCAGGGAACCAGCAATGCCAGTTGATGCAGTCCCCCTGGTGCAGAGCTTGGGGGAAGGGAGACTGCAGATCTCGAGAGGCAAACAAGAAGACATTCAGCACTCTCTGCTGTGAGATCTAGGATTTAAAGTGTTGTCAGATGACCGACTAAGATCAAGATCACAGAGATAGAGTCTGAGTAAAATGAAGAGCCCACCGTGCAATACAGTGACCTCTTCATTGTCAGTTTTAGTGCATTGAACTCGGTCCCCAGAGTAGAACTAAATCCTGGAAAAGGTTACAGAAGGAAAGGCTTTATGAGTCTCTCCCTTGGTTGGCTCTATTTTCTCTTGGGACAGGCTGCTCTATCCACATCTTCATTATTCTTGAGAACTAGAGACCAGAAACCTCCTTGCTTTTTCCTTTAATTCAGTGTTTTTCAAATTAGTCATTACAATTTATTAGTAGGCTTTGAAAACAAGCAGTCATGGAAAACTTTAAAAAAAAAGTATAAGGCAGATTCTGTCAGATTACACTGCATAAAAAATCAGATAATTATTGTTCAGAACAACCTTGAAAGTTTGACTTGGTCATGTGTATATGTATTTAGTAAAAAATGTAAAATGTATTTCTTATGTAAGTCCAAATAAAAAATCTGAAACCACTATTGTAGTCCATTTGAAGTTATCTATATATATAAAAGCTTAATATGCAAAGTGTCCCCTTGGGAGTTCAACTGACAGGGAGTTCAATTGCTCACTATGATGTGCACTGACCACCAGTGGGTGGCGCAGAACAAAGGAAGTCCCCAGTTGGCAGCCAGCAGCTGGGGAAGGGAGGCCCTAGCCTGTAGCTGGCAGTTCTAGAGACCCTACCCATGCATGAATTTCATGCAATGGGCCTCTATTAGGAAATAATTATTAATGATAATGTATTACAACCCAGAGTATGGCTCAGTGGTTCAGCATTTGACCTATGAATGAGGAGGTCACAGTTTGATTACCAGTCAAGGCACATGCCTGGGTTGCAGGTTTGATCCCCAATAGGGGGCATGCAAGAGGCAGCCAATCAATGAGTCTCTCTTATCATTGATGTTTATATCTGTCTCCCTCTCCCTTTCTCTCTGAAATCAACAAATATATATATTTTTTAAAAGAAAGATGACAATTCTCTTGGCTGGGGGGGGGGGGGGGGGTGTTGGGAGTGTGGGAAGAGAATGGACAAAAATTGTACACCTATGGATAAGGACAG